>PVIJ01019731.1:0-22800 GCA_004024925.1 Scalopus aquaticus | reverse complement strand
CAGGAACTGTTGCAGTGCTGTGCTAAGAAGGATTCAGAGGCTCAAGAGGAAAGGCAGATCTACCAATGGTGCCTGGCGTTGGTGCGGGAGTGGGGAGCGGATATACACTTGTCAAAGAATTTGTTATACCCACCGCATACTACCTGGCATTATTAATTAATAGGCACCTAGCAGATGCTTTGTGAAATTCTCTTCAAGTAGGCAAATGCTTCCAGCACTCCTTCCTATGACAGGGATGTGTGGAGATGCTGAACAGAACAGCTGAGCCTCCAGTCTTGCTTTAAGGGATGGTGGTCTTCTGGGAAAGCATAGATTCTTACTGACCCAGCTCCTTTTTATTTTGTTGGGACATCTTAGTGAGAGAACAAAACTGCTAAGGTTTAGATAACAAGTTGAGGATTGGCATCGAAATTTCAGCTAATGGGGTGGGCCTAAGTCACTTGTCAGTACCCCATGGAAGGCCAAAGCTCAAGGTAATGAAATGGGGTTTATTTTCTAGGCTATCAGCTCTAGAGAGGCATGGGTCTTGAATTCATCTTTGAGATCCCAGCGCCTGTCTGGCCAAATTGCAGATCTGTGATACAAAGAAATGACCATGATTATTCCAGGCCACTACCTTTGGGAATGCTTTGTGACACTGTAATAGAAAATGGAAGTACACCTAACACTCATTTCCTTTCCTAGGAGAGCCATCACCTGCTCACCTCTGGCTCCTGTGCACCACGCTCTAGTGGGCCTATCTGGTCGGCCGTCTGGGACCCAACTCTCACCTGATATCAGGGCCTGGGAATTCCTCATTGGGAAGGAACCAGTCATTCCAAAGATACTACTGTTGAAGATGGTGGAGGTGCCACTGATGATCACCATGCATACGATGGTGACAACAAAGAAGCCCCGGGTCCAGGAGGAGGTGTCCACTTTGACTAGCACGGTCATCACCACGAAGATGGTCAGCATGACGGTCAGCGAGGCCAGCACCCGAACATGAATGGGAACCCTAGGGCAAGGACATCAAAGCAATCAGAGATGCCTTGGGCCTCCTCTGTCGGGACTGGGGGATCTGCAGCTGGTGAACATTCTTTAGGGAAACGCTGTGCTCAGTGGTGGGGACAGTCTACTCTGCAGTCTGAACTCTGCCATCCTGGCTCACTAGCTGTGTGGCCTTGGGTAAGTGACTCAGTGGCTCTGGTCTCAGCTTCTGCATCTGTACAATAGATGCTTGACCTCAAGGGCTGAGGGGAGGACCAAAGGAAGGGAGAGTGCAGAGAACAGGGCCTGGTTCAGGTCAGATGCCACTTCTTTTCATTTTGCAGTGAGGTTCAAGATAGGGCTTGCGGACTTCCAAGGCAAGCTCCCTGCTCCTCCTGCCATAGGGCCCAGCTCCTGCTGGCTTTGTCTAGTGTTTAAAGAGAGGAACCACCCATTTGGCTTCCTTCCCCTAAAACTTAGCACGGCGGTGAGGAAGAAGAAGGAAATAAAATCATCGTCCTCATCATCATATTAAACATTCAGATCGTACTTAATTTTTGCTACATACTCTTTCAAGTTTTTTCCATACGCCAACTCCTTGGATACTCATGCTAGCTCTCTAAGAAGGCATTCTTACCTATCTCACACAGACTGATGGGGAAGCTGGGGGCTAGAGGCTAAGGACTTGCTCAAGGTCACGGGGCTGTGACCCCAGGAGGCCTGGCTCCAGTTTGCACACTCAGAATGACAGTCTCTTACCTCTCCGGGAATAAAGGAGGTCCGGGCAGCCCAGCACAGATGGCCAGGACAGGCCCCTCCTGTGAGGGCGGCAGTGAACTTGGCGTGGGTGGAGGCTGAGGGCCAGGGCCAGCCTCACACCTGCCAGAAAACCCCACACCCCTCCCAGCCCCCTCCCCGCCCCCCTCATGGGCCCAAGCCACCACCTTGGGTGGGGGCAGGGGTGGAGCAGAAAGGGAGGCTCTCTGAGAACCTGCACATTTTTATTCTAGGGAGAGAGAACATCATCCAGAGGGGCTGTTTAAATCATCAGATTAGACTAAGCTCTCAACCAGATTGGCTATTTCGTTAATTTTTCTACTAATCAGTAGAAGGGGGCTGGGAGAAAAGCCAGATTAGTTATACACAATTTGGGGGAGCGAGAGGGGTGAACAAAAAAGGGAAAGACTTAAAAGGCAGAAAAATACATATGTACATAAAATAAGTGTGAAATGATGAGTGTGAAAAGCAAGAGAGAATTTTTTCAAAGGCCTTTTGCAGGCCCCAGGCTAATCTGAGTTTCCTTCCCATGCTGGAGGGAGAGGGAGCAGGTGCTGCTTTGCAAGGAGCAGGAGGAATAGGAGGAAGCCGGCTCCACAGCCTGGGTGACCACTGTGTGGCAGGGGCTGTGCTGGATGCTGGCACACAGGACAGAGCAGGGACAGGTATTTAATTCAAGTGGACAAAGTGCTCCATGGGAGGGTCACAGGCATCCCCGGCACATCCCAGGGGCACAAAACCCCCCTGGGCACTGTAAGGCTTTTGGAGGTGACACCTGAGCTGGGCTGTAAGGCATGTCTGATGTGAGCACTAATCTTGTAGAGGGCCTTGTCCACCTGTAAGTGCCTGGGCTGATCCTCAGAGTGAAGTGTGGAGTGGGGGTGTCGTTTCTTCTCTCCATCCCCCCCATCTCCTGAGAGAATGCTCCTCTATGCCGAGTCATTCTGGGGAGGTGGTCACCATACTGTCCACACCCACCTGGTCACTCAGCCTGGAGTGATCAGGGTCTGGGGCCCTGGCTGCTGGACTGGGTTAGGAAATTGGTGCGCAGGGCCAGGGGACCGCAGGGGAGAAAAACCCGCTCTCTGCTGTAACTGTGTCAGGGGCTGCGGTTGCCAGCTGCATGGGAGAGGCTGCACCGGGGATGAAGTCAAGCAGAGACCCCAGAGTCCAGGGACACAGGAGAGGAGAGCCTGTGGGTGTCTGCAATCACCTAGCTCCAGCAATGCCTGGAGGAAGAGCTGACTTTAATTTTTGAGGTACAGAATGAGAAAATCCTTCTTGGCTCTATCACTCATTACTAAGCATGCCAACAACACAAAGAGCTACAGCAGGATTTTGAGCTGGGGAGCCACAAGGTCCGAAAAACCCACTATGTACAGAGGCGTCCTGCCCAAGTGCCCTCTCTTACCAGGAAGTAACTGCAGGTGACAGGTAATGGGCAGCCTTCGCTGATGGCCTGAGGTGGGTGGTTAAACACCCCAGCTCCCTCCCCCTTGGGTCTTTGTTCCACATTGGCTCTGAGAATTCCCGCAGGATCAAGTTTAGTCACCCTCTGCTGGAGCTGGCTCACAAGGCACCTGAGCGGAGGCCTTCCCTTCTCGCTCTCCCTTCCCCACTCTCCTACCTTCACTTCCCAAACAAATCACACACTGGAATCCTTGTTCCAGAGTCTGCTTCTGGGGAACCTCACACGAAGACCCTGCACTAAGATGCGATGCGTCTCAGCAAGGTCTGCAGGCCATAAGCCGGGCAGGAGCTGGCGGGCAGTGAGGCGGGCACCCAGGCCCCTGGGAACCCAGAGTATCTACCCAGCGCAGGCAGGTGCCCTGGATGCTGGTGGCCAGACCTCAGCACGATGCTCCAGGTGATCCTACCCACCCAGTCTTGTCAGGAGATGCCTCCCACCCTCTCCTGGAGTAGGAGATGCCCCACTAGCCCCAAAGATAAGAGCTAGCCAGGGCATGGAGCCTGGGTCAGGAGAGGGGAGTTCTCCTCCACTCTGCCACCAACTGACTGTGTGACCCCAGGCAAAAATTCAACCTTTCCAGCCCTCAGTTTCTTCATCTCAAAAGAGAAGAGGTCATGTGCCTTCTGGCATATAATTCTAAATCTTTGGAAATTCAGGTGGAGAGAAAAACTGGGGATAAAGTGCACAAGTTTTAACAGTTCCTTTGGGCAAAGGAGACTAGGGAGCTATGAGCTCTGCAAGGGCAGGGCCCCATCAGGTTCTCACCCTCAGGGCTGGGCTGGACCAGGTGGGGGCCCATAAATGCCGGCAGGATGCACAGCTGACAAGCAATGATGGCAACAGAGGGGCAGGTACTGAGCTGGGCCTTTCCAGTTGCTCTCTACTTGTAACCTCCCTCAACATGGCAGGAAGTCAGCTGTAAACATCTGCAGCATTTTAGGCTAATGGTGGGAATGGCCTCTGCCTCTAAACACCTCCTCACGACACAGTGCAGAAACAGCCCAGCCCAGGAGTGCTGCCAGCATCTTGGCGCTCTCCAGTGTCTGTTATGACAAGGTAATTAGTTGCTTGAACAGGAAGGTTACTTTGGAGAGAGCTGGGGGACTTCTTACCCAGGTGCCCCCAGGGCAGAAATGAGGGAAGAGTAAGACAGGGAGAGGAGGAGGTAAATGGCAAACGCATGACAATGGCATCGTTGTTTGCACTCTACCTGACCCCCCTCCCCTCTCTGTTCCTCCCCTGTGGGCCAGCTAATTACCTGCTGCTTAGCCCAGTCTCCAAAGGAGCCTCAACCAAGGGCTCCAGGTCCTTGGAGATCTTGCTGGAGCTATTTTCAATGTTTATACAGGTACTACATGTAAGCGCACCCCACAGGCCTGTGAAGGGGCAGGGGGGCTGGCTTGCTCTGTGGGCAGGGAAAGTGGCCCAGGGATGGCAATACTGTTAGAATTTTACAGAAAGTCTAGGCAAGTGTTGCCTGCTGTCAGTGATTCTGGGACAGAGGATGGCAGAGGTGACAGCCCCAGCCCTGGGACCCCAAGGCAGGGCACATCAAAATGAAGATTTGAAGAGAGGGCTGCCAGCTGTACCCCACCACCTTGCTTGTGAGGGCTCAGGACCCCAGGGGACAGATTTCTTCTTAAGTCTCCAAAATGTAAATCCTCCTCATAAGTATTTATGATGCTACAGATTTAACATAATAAAACACTTGGCGATTATGGATGAGCCAGTCAGAGAAAGCCATGGTTCTCCAGGAGGGGAGAAAAGGAGACATTTCAATTTCGCACATTAAATAAAAAACAGCTTAGCCCCAAACCATCTTTGCAGCACTAGAAACAGAGGAAGCCTGGGAGTCTTTTCTCACATTGCCCTCATCTCTCTCCTAGCGGAGGCAGGAGAAACCAAGGACAGGTCTGCATGTGGGGTGGACCCTTCTGAAGGATGCTCTGGAATGCTGAGCCCCCAGAACCACCTCCCTCCCAGGTGGCCCACTGCAGACAGACCCATCTCCTTTGAAGCTTCTTGCAGCCTGAAGCCAGGGCAGAGTAGGGAAAAGTTTTGCTCCAGGGAAGCAAGAGGCAAAAGATACATCCAGGCACAGACGTGGGGCAAGAAGGGTCACAGTTCAGATCCTGCCTCCACCCACTTAATGGCCATGTGCTCTTGGGCAGGTCACCCCTATGAGCTTAGTTTCCCTTTAGTAAAGCAGGGGAGCAGGTTTCCCTCTTATAGGTTTTTGCCATGAAGGTTAAAGGAGATAATGTATCTGCTCAGAAGTGCTACCTACTCTTAGTAGGTAGAGATTATTCTCCCAGGGCCCTGAGGCTGGACTGCCTCTGTCTCTGCTTATTCCAGTCCTGGCCAGCTTCTGGCTTGCTGGACCCCCAGGATCACAGAGGACACAGTATCAGGTAAGAAGCAAGTTTGAGTCTCCCCTTACTCACCTCGTGGGCTTGGGTATAGCTCCTGACTTCCACCTGGAAAATGGGCAAAGTCATGGCCTCCTTCCTGGGTTGCCCTGAGCCCTAAGACATATAACAAGGGGGGCACCAGGAATCATCCTGTAGCAGGGTGGCCCCAAAGGAAAGGGGAGGTTCCAGGTTCCAGGTTCCAGGTTCTCTGCCCCACCCAAGGAAGGTGGAGCTGAGCAGAGAGGAGGAGAAGCTGGAGAAGAGACATGGAGAAGGCAGGAGGGAAGATGGAGAACAAGAAAGAGACCTGGGGGAGGCACACGGAGCAGAGAGACATGTGACAAAGCTGTGCTTGCTTCTTGGCCTTGGACTTGTACCAGGGACTTGGCGGGACAAGAAAGCAGACCCTTGGAACAGATGTGGGTGAGAGACCCTTGGAGAGGTTAACAATGGCAGCCTTTATCTTGATTTTGATTTTGCTCTTTTCCTTCCGGACTTGCCTGGCCCCTTTTGCTCCTTTACTCATGGTTCTCACCAGAAGGAGCCTTAGACTGTGGCAGGCTTTTGGGCCTCAGTGGCCCTGCTTTGGGCCTACCCTGTTTGGCTGGGAATTTGCCCATGAAGGGACAGATAACTTTGGGTGCTTGATCTGGAAGCTATTTTATCTATTCTTTCCCTTCTTTTGTCTTTATTGCACTGATTGTGTTAAAGTCCCTTTCCATTAAAGATCTTATACACTAGAGTATGTTTTGTCTTGATGCGGTAGCAGGCAGATTTGGGGATTCTGGGGTGTCCCTGCCCGGTAACAATCCCCCTACTCTAGTTTAGATAGTGACTCCACATCTAGAAGAGGCTCTCAAATGCCCAACTGGGCCATACCAGCAGGACACCCCCCCACTCCCAGGACCAGCCAAGCAAGTAGACAGAGAGGATGGTGAGAAGGGCCTGGAAAGGAGGAAGGGCAGTGAGAAGACAGGGATCCTACCACCATGACTCTGCTCCCCATCTTCCTCGCCCTCTTCTTGAGTCCCCTTCCTTTCCTCATTCCTTCACTCCTATGAGTCACTATCAAGACTTGGCTTGGTGCTCAGGGCTTGCATTGCTGAGTGCACAGCACACTTGGCTCTGCCCCCAGCTGCACTGTCCAACCTCCTCCTTCAGGGGTGGGTTCTCTGGAGGCTGCGCCCCACCTGCTAGGACTCTGACTGTAGCTCTATGTGCCAGGGAAAGGCTCAAGAAGACAGGTTAAGGGCCAAAAACCTTCTAATGGGGATTGCAAAGCCCTCAGTCCACCTCGCTATCATTCTCTTTGTTCTTCTAGCCTGTGCTTTGGTTTAGATGGGTGCAAGTTCTTTGACTTTCCTTCCCTGGAGAGATGGGGTCTATGGCCCTTTGAAACCCAGCAAGCTTTGTGACTGCCTTGACCAGTTGAGCATGGCAGAAGGGACACTATAATTCTATGGAGATTGGGTCACAAAAGCCATGTGGCTTCTGCCTTCCTTTCTTAGAGCATTTGCTCTTTAGTCAGATTAGAAAATTTCTAGTACCTTTAGCCAATATGTTAGGCCATGCTAGAGAAGACAGAAACAGAAAGAGAGGGAGAGAGGGAGGCAGGTGGGAGGGGCTGGGGGGAGAGGCTGGGGTGGGCGGGAGGGGTCCCAAGCTGCCAGCTGAGCCTGCTGAGCCCACCATAAGAGATAAGACTTATTGTTACACTTTTATACTTTGGGATCATTCTTATGCAATAATATATAATTGGAATAGCTCCACAGCATAATGTCTGGGAAGACTGGGCTATTCAGGATCAGTACACACATGTAGTCAGTCCCCTATTCTGTACTCAGAGCAGACATCACTAATCAATCCCTCTCTGAGGCTAGATCTGCCTTAGAATCCTGTTTAAGAATTCTAAGAGATCCTGAGTTGCAGGCAGTCCTTGCAACAGATTTGCCATCAGTGATCTGAATCATAATGTAGCCTCTGTTATCATCTAATGGCAGCTTACAGGAAATGCAGGCAAAGTAGCTAGAGCAGTTGCCCTTGTAAACCCAAATGGAGACTGATGTAACAGTCACCCAGTCACAACACTGGGATCTAACAGCTGTGCTAATTTGCCTGGTTAGCTCCTAATCATTCCCTCTTCCATGGTGTATTCAGATGGATACTCTCTCCTAGCCCTTTATTGACAGGGTCAAAAGGTCCCCATGGGTCCGCTCTGAGAGCAGTCAACTGATGAGCTAATGTCACCATTTAGCAGGGGGCAGTTAGGTGCCCCAGTCCCACGCAGTGAGAGCTGGAGTTGCGGATGCCTGATCCTTAACTTAAGACAGTTTTCAGCAATGCCTGGAAGACCAGCTTCCACAAGCATCCTGGGCCCTGCCCCAACATCCATGCAGTGTCCCTTGACTGCAAGGTCTGTGCTCCTATGTGTCTATCTGAACTTCTACCTGTATATTTTGTCTTTCTGTTGATAGAAAAACTTCCCTGAGAGGAAAAGAGAAAAGCCATGTCCCCAGTGCCTCCTGCTGGCTACTGATACAGACTGTGGCTGGAAATTGAAAGTCCAGGTTCCTTAGAGGGCACCTATTGGCAGGGTCCCAGGTCACTGAGCTTGCTTCTCAGTCTTCACAGAAGAACCTCAGCTGCATGCCTCCTACTTTGGTGGACATCATTTAAAGAAGCAGAAAGCAGCCGAAGTGCAAGAGAGAGGAATGGAGAAAGCTGGAGGCTGGTGGGGGGGTGGGAGTGGGGAGTGGGCAGGGGTCAGGGAGAGCAGCCTACCTGTTGACAAGCAGGAAGTTTGCCACGAGGCACAGCACGGAGGGCACGGTGGAGGCGATGGCAAGGTAGCTCTCGAAGTAGTTCTGTAAGCAGAGAAGTGAGGAGGATGCTAAGGTCACTTGGGAAAGAGGGGAGGGTCCTTTGGAGAGCAGAGATGGTGCCACTCTTGGTGGGGGTCTTCCCACCATCTTCAAATACCTGAGTGACGGGTAAGTCTACCCCAAACAGCATGAGCCTCTATCTCTGACCTAACACTACTCATTCCATCACTCCACAACAGTCACTAATATGAGTTACGCTAAGTGCTGGGGACGTAAGGCAGGATAAGACATTGTTCTTACTCTCAGTGAAGTCCCTGACGCTCTTCAGTCCATGCTCCCAGCCAGCCTACCAGTCCTACCTACGGATGAGGCACTGGGAGTAGGATTTAATGTGTTTTGTCCTGTCAACCTTCTTAGTCCATTGCCAAATCTCAACCACTTCTCACATTCCTGCAACCAAGTGAGGTCTCATAGAAATACATCAGCCTCTACAGGGAAACTTTACTCTGACCCTGGATTTGCTCCCTCAATAGAGTTGCTATCCAAAGTCAGTCATTTTGGAATGTGAATTAAAAAAATATACATGCATTGCTACACTGCCACACTATTTATAAAAACCAAGATATGGAGACAACCTAAGTGCCCAGTGACAGACGAATGGATTAGGAAGATGTGGTCTATATACACAATGGAAAACTACTCAGCTATTTAAAAAGAAAGATGAAATATTGTCATAACAACATGGATGGAACTGGAAGGGTTTATGCTAAGAAAAATAAGTCAGGAGGCAAAAGACAAATATCAGGTGATTGTGCTCATATGTGGAATGCAGAGAAACAAAACAACCCGAAAATAGCCCTGAATTCTGACTGTAGCACTGAGGCTACCAGAGAGGGAAGGGGGTTGGCTGGAGGTTTGGTGTATGAGGTCTAGTGTATGATGGTGGGGGGCAATACTTCGGGGGCGGTGAGGGGTACATTTGAGGAGGTATGATCCTGTATCCTAAAACGTACAGTGTTATGAACCAACATCACCCCAATAACAACAGACAAAAACATTTTGAGAGGTAGCTCCTTGTCTGACCAAGATGAGTAAAAGGGGACTTTCCTGGGAGTATGACAAAGAGCACACAAGGCCACAAGCCAGATGAAGGATGCCTGAGACAATGTGCTGGGACTGATAGTTACTGAAGCTCTGCGGCAATTATGTTTTTCAAGACTCAGAGAACTATTCACTCATTACAGTAGATCTTACTGCCTATGTATCATCCCTCAATACACTTGTCTTTACAAAACAATAGGGCTGACATTTCTTGGCTCTGGTCACTGGATGTCCAACCACGGACCCCAGGGTGAGGATGAGGATGGGTTCCCGGCAGTGGAACTATCTACATATATTGAGAATTCCCTGAGTGTTCAATGGGCTTTAGATAAATTAGTTTTTGCCCTAAAGAAATAAAATAACAAGCTGTGCATATCCTACTTTGGAAAGTTTATGAAAGTGAACTTAACTGAGGAAATATTTTGCAAGTGTAAATGGTACAAATGTGCCAAAGCACAAAGAACAATGAGAGCAAAAAAATCCCACTGATGTGCAAAGGGCTCCGGTGTCTACGACACGCTTCCTGCTTGTTAATGATGGAATCTCACTGGGCGTGTGGAAGAGTGTGAAGGATTTTTAACATCTCAGAATGCCACAAGTAGAGACATCAGAATTGTGTGTGTGTGTGAGTGTGTGTGAGATATCAGAGAGGGGGCAGCAAGGGAATTCCACATAACGAGGGTGGGAGAGGGGGGTAGTGCTTGAGAGCACAGGGGTGAATACAGAACAGTCCCAGAGGAAGAAGGATTTGAGTCAGATCTTGAAACAGAAAAACAGATCTCTCCTTTCTGGAAGGACCTGACTGCAACGTGGAGGTCAAGAAAGAAAGATGTCGCAATGGGCTCTGGAGCACAGACCATCCTGTGGTCCCTTTTGATGCCTGCAGAGTACTTTGTGGTCTTTGAAATCTGCACCCTGAATATAAGGTCGCAGTGGCTTTGCAATTAAAATGATAATCACAGAGAGTGCAGTCCATCAACCATGCGCCTTAGAAACAGCCTGCTTCCTTTGAGGGGCCACCTCATTGTTCCTGCCCTGATGGGCTCAGCAGAGCCTGGACTGGTCTAAGGCATTCAGTCAATTACGTCTTGATACAGTGGCTGGGCCGACGTGAGGCTTGGCAGGCACCAGGTGGGAGCAGTGGGAAAAGGCCCTGAGGAAGAGACCAATGCAGAGGGGCCAAACCTGCCTTATCCCAGCCCCGCCGGGTGCCCCGCATGGCTGCTCATTCCATGGCGAGGCTATGAAATGGCCTTGATCACATGGGGTGTAGAATCTGCCTTTGTTTTTTTGAGCAGGCTCAAGCTCCCTGAACATTTTAAGAATGGGATTTTCTAGGTAATTAAATGTTCGGGTGTTTTGATATTTAAACAGAAAGTGGTGCTTTCAATACTGGAAATCTTTTAATATACTGACAAGTAGATAAGGCTATGACTCCCTTTCTGTCGACTGAGCCCACTTCTCTGCTTTATAAAGAACATGCTGGGGGCAGAATGCCCTTACCCTGGGCCAGCTTCCTACCAGCACAGACTTGGGGTGGGGGGGCTGTCAATGGTAGGGCCGGTTGACTTGGCAGATGGAATAACTTTTTTTAATGTCGTTCCTAATATAAACATGAGATGCTCTTATTTACTTTTCTGCTAGAGTACTAGCAGCAAAATGAGTTCTAATATTAAAATGAGTTGTGGGGACAGACAGACTCTTTCCTGGCCTCCTTGTTCCCAGCCTCCTGTGTTCATGCCCCGTATGATCCTGTCTGCGAGTGCAGACAGGACCCGTGGCTTGCTTCAAACCAAAAGAACCCAGCACAGGTGGTGGCTGCACATGATTATGTGTACATGACACGGGACTATGGAGCACCCGTCCTGTGGACTTTCACCCTTGATCTCTGGGAGGCAAGTGGCTGTGCTGGAAACCCCCATGGCAAGGTCTGCGGGTGACTGGTCGCTGCTGAGGGCAGTTTCTGGCCAAAACCCAACAAGGAAGGGAAGCTCAGTCCAGTAACTGCAAGGAATTGAATTCTACCAACAACCTGAGTAAGCCTAGAACTGATCCTTCTCCAGTTCAGCCTCAGAGGAGACTGCAGCTGGGCGGACCACTCAGGCCCCGGCAAAACACTGTGAGGTAATACTGTGTCTTTTTAAGCCACTTAGTTGGCAGTACTTTGTTATATGGCATTAGATTCTTAACTAAGGAAGGTTTCAGATAGTCGAGTTCCTACTAAGCCGGGTTTGTTCTGAATATTGCAGCCTTATTACGCAATTTAGCATTCAGTATTTTGATTAAATGAGTCAGCTGATTATGGTCTTTCATTTAACTTCCTGCTAGACATGAAGACCAGTATGTCTACCCATCAGGGGCACAACAGTTATGCCTGCTGAGTACATTAGTCCCCTTAGTTTTCTCTCACCAGATCCTTCAGTGAAATTAGGGTGATTTTTGCAAGTAGCATGCACTGACTTTAAGAAATTAGACTGAGTTTACAGTTCCCCCAGATCTGCTCACCACGTCTGCCTGTCAGGCCACGGCCCTGCTACTCATTTCATGGTGACACAAAACTACTGCCATTGTTGGCACCAGAGAAGCCAACTACTAAGGAGAGGCCCCATGAGGCCCCTGCCAAGCTGCACCCTCAGAGGCTCTTGCTTCCTGGGTGGCTGGGGGGAGGGGGTAACACTCTCCAAAGGGTGGGGGAAGATAAAACCCCATGAGGTAGGCTTGACTTCCCTTTCCCTGGCTGACTTCTGAAACGTGGTAGCACCAAATGACTTCCCCAGAGACACCTGTGTGTCTGAACAGCCAGCTGGGTTTTGTTGCAAAGCTAAGGCCAGTCCAGCCATATCACATCTTACATTTACTGTCTCCCACTCCTGCCTCACTTTCTTTTCCCTTGCTCTTACATCCCTAGCACTGCACTCCCTGATAGAGTACTTCCCTACGGTGTTGCCTGGGCTCCTTTCTAAGGCACACCAGAGAGTGGAGCCATATTTTCAATTCCTGATTATGCACTTTGCAAGCAAGCAGCTGATATTTCTTTCCTGGGTTCCTCTTGCTTGCTTCTAAGGAGTACTGGGGCTACCTTCTACCATTTTACTCCAAGAAATGTAAAGACACTGGAATGCTGGTTCAAGCATGTTGCAATTTGAAGGGTAATAGAACAACCCTGTTTCAAAGCAATCTGTAACCTCCACTCCATAGGGTGAGTTTAGAGAATGCAATGTTTTGGGATAATTCATACCGTAACTCACATCCCCTTGGGTCTAATTCCTGAGAATTCCCTGACAAGGCTTGGTTTTCACTGCAACATGGTGGATGAGCATTGCTTCTGCCTCCAGAGAGGAATCTAAGCAACCCAAGGGCTGTGCAGGAGTGGAGTGAGAAGCCCATCAGGATGAAGCCCTGGGTCAATGCCTGTGACCTTGAGGACTGTGCTCTGCACAACCTGGGCACACCCTATAGGCCGGTGTCAGTGCAGCCTGTTTACACAGCCACTGAAGACCTGCAGGTCCGCAGGCCAGTCTGCACCTTAGGCCACCGCATGCTGTGATTCTGGAGGTGGGGCTAGAGGGACGCATAGCAGGGTAGGATGCTATGAAACGACAAGGCCTCCCCAAGCTGTTTTCTCTGTTCAGCAGGTGGAGTCTCATGCAGGAAACCCAGAGGCTGGTGATCTTGCAGCCTCAGCCTGGCTAGATGCTCACTACCCCTTCCAGATCAGCATCTCGTGCTGTCTAACCCTCCCCTTTGTTTAATACAGATGTGGCAAATCCCGGTGTGCCCAGCTTTGTGCTGGTGGTTTGGTGTAGGAAATCGAAGATGGAGCCTGATGCCCTCCGGGAGCGCTGTCTGGCGTGGCCCCACAGCTGTAGTACCAGGGACAGTGGATGAAGGGATTGTAGGGGCTTCCCACAGGAGGCCATGTCCTCACACTGACAGATGAAGAGAGGTTTGTCAGATGCAGGGAGATGGGGTGCAGGCGGAGAGAAAAAGGACATACTCAGAGGAGGGAACAGTGTGTGCAAAGGCATGAAGAAATGCTTCCCTGCCACTTAGAACCTAACTCAAGCTCACATATTGCAAAAGCCACTCTAAGGCTTCCCCCAGCACCTGGAGGACGCTGCTGAGATGAGACAGAAGAGCCTCATTATGAATCCAAGCAGGACTAGGGAGAGCGGCAGGACACCTGCAGCAACCGCACCCACCCTGCTCCTTCAGGGTGCTAGAGAGAGAAAGTGGCTTATCAATCACCATTCTGAATTCTCCAACCCTGTGTGGGGTGAGGCCCAGCTCAGGACACAGGAAAGCCTCTGCTCCTTGAATGTCTCATTTAATCTCCCTACCCCTGACCACCTCCCCGGAACTCTGCCATTACCCAGCATCAGCCCCTGGCAGCAGGAACACCAAAGGTCATCCTGGGCACCTATCAGCTAACCCAAAGCGGGAATGGAAGCTCTGCAGAGTACCAGT
Source organism: Scalopus aquaticus (assembly GCA_004024925.1). Lineage (NCBI taxonomy): Eukaryota > Metazoa > Chordata > Mammalia > Eulipotyphla > Talpidae > Scalopus > Scalopus aquaticus. The sequence goes on along the minus strand of PVIJ01019731.1, from coordinate 8,782 downwards.
AACTGACATTTGAACATGACCACTTACATGTGGCCTGCACAGACTCCAGTCCATTTGCTCTTAACACAGCCTATAAGAACACGGAAGAGCCAGGGTTGCTCCCACGTTATAGACAAGAAGCCTGAGGCTAACAGAGCACACACTTGGCAGTGCTGGTGGAAGGTTCTTTTGATGGAGGGCAGGCTGGGGAGATATTTATTAACACTCCACAAAGCGCCACTCGAGCTGAGGCGGCCACTTCACAGACGCACAGGCCCTAACACTGGTGCCGATCACAGCATGTTACCAGGTGCCTGAGCAGTGGCTTCAGTGTGCACAGGGCCAGGACTGGGGTGGCATCGTCCTCTGCCCCAGCCCTTAAGTGTCCGTAACCTGCACAAGCCGATGACAGGGTTAGATTCCTCTCCCCTCTGCCTGTTAACTATCTCTTCTCCTAAAACCACACTGTCTGTTCCTCTGGGCCTTTATGCTGGCCTGTGGAGCTGCGTGGTATTAAAAAGAAAAAAAGATTAAGAGAAAAAACCTCACTTTGTCAGTCACCCCAAATGGATGGACACGGTCCACTGATAAGCTCAGACCATGTTAAAGCAGACATGGTAGTTGGGAAGCACCAGGCGGGCTTCCAGCTTCTCTCCTGACACTGCAAACCCCAACAAAGCCCTTCAGGTGGGGTGGGGTGGGGTGGAGCCTGCAAGCCAGGCTGTGGACAGACCTTCGTCCAGGACAGCAAGGTGCCACACACAGCAGGTAGGTGTGGAGGAGCCACTTCCAGCCTGGGCACAGACTCTTGATTCACTTGTGATGGAGATGAGGAAACTCATTTTCATCTCTGGCCCAGTTTGTGAGCACCAGGAAAGGGGTAAGATGCTCTTCAAACACAATTTAAAAACTCACCAGAGCCAGCTGGCCAGATGTGAGGCCCATTTTATGAGGGGAACATTTCCTCTCCTCTGCCATGCTGAGAGGCTCCGTGCTAAGCATCTCTTCTGGAAGAATTTAATTCCAGGCTCAGAGTCCAGGTAAAGAGGTTTCTCTGGGCAGGGAGGCCCCAAAATGAGCCCGTTTATCTCTGGCAGACCCTGGTTAAGCTTCCTCTCCTCTGAATGCCATTTGGGCACTTTGAAATAAGTGTAGCAAATTAGTCATGAGCTGCGGCAGATGAGCCGGCCGCCCAGCGGCTTCCCGAGGCAGCTTTGTGCGGCCCCCACCTTAAGGGCTCGGCAGCAGAGGCAGCTGGGCTCCTGCGGGGCGAGAAAAAGCGATTCAAGCCTGGGGGTGGCAGCTCGAGGCAGCAAAGCGTTACCTGGATCACAGGGGCATGAAATTAGCAGCAGCGAGCAGGCTGGAGCCAAGAATAGTTTGCCATTGCAAACTTGCCACCTTCGGGTAGCTGAGTTCTGTAGCCTGGGAGATTTCAGGGAGATGCCCCTATCCTGGCCTCCGCCAAAGTCAGTCCTCGGCAGGCCCGGAAAGGAGTAGAGGGCAGGTGTCCCCACAAAGGGCGAAGCTGGTGTCTTGTCTGTGGGTCCCATGTTTGGGACATTGGCTCATGATAACAGGCGGGTGTGTGGCCAAGGGCATGGAAGAACCAGGACAGCTGCTTAGGAGGGAGGGCAGGGCCTGCTCCAAGGGCCAGACAGGTGAAGACAAAGGAGACCAGACCCACTTAAGTGTGATGGGGTGGCTAGGCATGAGGGTGGAACAACGGGATCAAAATTAGACAGGTAAGACCTGGAAAGATGCTGGCCAGACAGCACCCCCTCTAAAGACTGGCCACCATCAGACCTGTGTAGCTGCTCGAACATCAGGCCTATGGAGTGGAACCCACACTAGGCTGCTCCCTGGGGCCACAGCAACCCTGGCTCTTTAATAGGAACCCACCTCAGTCTTGAGTCCTTTTTTCACGTCCTTTGGAATCCCAGCTTCAGAAGAAACAAAATTCCTGAGGTTTTCTAGAGCAAGCATCCCTGCCTCTCCTCCCTTCTGTGGAAGGCTTCCTGGAGGACACCTCTCTCCTCTCAGAGAGGGCTCTTCTCCCAGCCTAAGGTGACCTTTTAGATTCCTGCACTATGACTTCTCACCCTTCCTGTCTACAATTTCTCTTCCTTCTCTGCTGGCTGAGAGAATCACTCAGGTTTCTCTTGGACTAGGAAAAAATCCCCTTGACTTTGCAGTCTCAGCCACTAGACCCTCCCCTTTGCTGATAAACCACTTGAAGATGCAGTCATTAGCCCTACTGCTAATTTTGACCCCTTCTAGGCCACTCTGGGGAAAGATTCCTTCAAAATGGGGGATCCCCAGCCTTCTTTGTTATCAGGGCTATTGTCTTGGTGCCCAGGGTTCCTGCTGGTCAAGCTGAAAAGCAGAGTCAGGCAGGGGCCTCTCACCAGGGCAAAGGTCCTGGTATGAGGAACACACTGGGAAGCCCGTATCTGCTGGTTTCCCAGGCAGACATTATGGTCAGATTAGCAAGATCAGCTAGAATACCTCACTTGGAAAGAGTAGCAGAAAGTTAGGGGCTAGAGACAGTGTGCTTTGATTAGCGGGAACTATGCCCCCCCCCCAACAACAGCCCCTGGTCACTGCCCCCTAGCATGCACTAGATGATAACACACCCCTAATTATGTACCCCCACACATATATATTCGTCCAGGTCCTTGCCCACTTCTGAACCTGGTTCTAAATAAATATGAGCCTATCCATAGATTGGAGCTGCACTTTTTTAGGGGTAACCCCTCTCGGCCTCTCACTTGGACTTTGAATATTCTTTCTCTCATCCCACACCGCTTCCAACGCTGCTGGCCCACAAGAAGACAGAGTCTTCTCATCAGCCCATCCATAACCAACACCTGGTCTCAGGCATCAAGTTCCTAATATCACATATTGTCCTGTCTATAATAGGTTCAACAGTACCCCCTCATTCACATATACCTAGAACCTTCAAATGTGACCTTAGTTGGAAAGTATCTTTGCAAATGTAATTAGTTAAGAGGAGATCATACTGTGCTGGGATGCCCTAAATCCAGAGACTGGTGTCTTTATAAAGACCTGTCCTTATAAAGGAGACGGACATTCAGGGAGAGCACCATATAAACACAGAGACAGAAACTGGAGTTATAGGGTTCCCAGCTGAGAGTAGCTGGGAACCCCACAATCTACAAGAGGCAAGGAAAGAACCTTCCTTATCTCTATGGTCCTACTGGCCCTTCCCTCCAGTGTTCAGCATCTCACTTGGGCTCAGAGGTCATCCTGCCTTGCTGGCAGCTCTCCCCGCTGTGGCTTCTGAGCCCCAGGCTCACTTTGCCCACTCTCCTACGCTGCAGTCCGTCTTGGGAAGCCATCTCCCCGAATTTCAATAGCCTCCATGTCTGTATCAGTCCCCGTCTACACACTGATTCCCACTGTTTGTCAACCATTCCGCTGGTTGCCATCCCGGTGAGCTCCAACTTCCAAATCAAAGGCCTGCAAGAGAAGAACCCACAAACAACCCCTCTCAAAGCTCCATGGCCATCCATCCTCTCCATGCCCCCTCCTCAAGTGTTCCCCTTCATTCTCACCCCAGGTTATTGGCATGCCCCTGTGTTCCCAGCCAAACTGCCAACATGGTCCTCTGCCCTCCTGTGCACCAGGGCCTCCCTGCAGTCCCTTCCCCAACTTTGAGCTTCAAGCTCTTCCTTGAGACTGTCTAGCCACCAGCCAGGCTGAGGTCAAGGGTGATGGCGGTGGAGAGGAGCACTGGGGGACTTGTACATTTTGGAGGTAGAATTGACAGGACTTGCTGATGGAGTGAATGAGGGGGTGCAGGACAGAGGGAAATAAAGGGTAACCGCTAAGTTTCGGGCTTGACCGACTTGTAGTTAGTGTGGTGCACACTGAGCAAGGAAGGAATCTGCTTCAGCGCAAGCTGAGCAATGCAGGGTAACAAATCCCACAGTGAGATGCCAAATCCCCAAATGTGGGACCACAGCCTGGAATCCTAGGATGAGGGTCTTCCCCGTCTCCTCTCCAGTCCTAACACCAATATGTTAAGCCCTCCACAAACACTTACAGATTAATTCATCACTGCACCTATTTATTGTGTTCAACAGATTTTCTAGGCACAGGGGATTTAGTGCCAGTTCCTCGCTTTATGGAACTGACGGTCTGGTCAAGGAGAAAGTCAGCAAATGCATAAACAAATAAATAGGTAATATTTCAGGCAGTGGTAAATGTTGTAAAGATAAATTAAGCAGGGACAGTACCTCTATAACAGAGCTTGAGACACGAGTGTAGAAGGAAGCATAAGACAACATCTAGTTCAGGGGTCAGTGAACGATGTCCCCCACCCCCATGTGCCCACCTCAGTTTTTTTGTAAAGAGATTAGTGGAAACCATGGCCCTCTGTTTACAGATTATCTGTTGGGGCTTTGACTCTAGAAGTATCAGCGATCGGGTGACCCAAAAAGACTAAAATATTTATCGTCTGGATCCTTGCAGAAGTTTTGCCAATCCTGACCTACTTTCTAAACAGGGAAACAAAGCACCCCAATTCACCCAACAAATTTGAAACAAGAGTCAGAAACACAGCCCAGCTCTCCTGAGTCTCAGGCTTTCTGAAGCCAGCAGGATGAGCACGGAAGCAGCAGACATCACTGCTGCCAGCCCTTACGCCCTCTCCTGTCACCCTTCACGAGGCTCTCTGACAGGGCAAGTGGCCTCTGATTTTCATCTTAACAGGCAGAACACTGGCACAGAAACAGAGAGGGAAGGGCCAGAGGAACAAAGAGCCTCACGAATCCACACACAGTGACCCAGAGCTCTGAAGGAAAGAGCTGATTTGGAGCGTGGTCACTGCTGATGTGGGGCAGCCTGTCCTTCCTCTTCCGCAGGGTAACCCTGTGGCCGGGGCAAGGAGAAAGGCCTTCCAAGGAAACTCCCCACCCATCCAGGCAGCCCTAGGCTGACAGCAGCTCCTGCAGCCTCCTGAGGGCACATGCAACAAACAGCTGAGGCAGGAGAGGGATCAGGTGAGGTAAAGAGGAGGTGGTCTGGGAGTGCTCTAGCCAATCTCAGTAGGAGGCCAGGGAGAAGCCCAGAAATAGGGAACCCAAAATAAACCCAGCAGCACTTCCTCATGCAACTTGCTGTCGCCCCTGCATGGAGGCTGTTTCTCTTTGGAGGTCCACGTGGGCCAAAACCACGGGTTGTTGACCATACTTACTTTTAAGTACACATGCTCAAGCTTGTGTAAGTACATCCATGTGCGTGCGCGTGCACACGCGCGCGCGCGCACACACACACACACACACACACACACACACTCTCAGGACCCCCAAGAGGCCAGGAGGCCTCCCTCCCCCAGGCCCCAGCAGTCACCATAGACTTCTCCCAGATGGTGATCCCCTTAACAAGGGCACCGGGCAAAGACTCCAATTTGGTCCTGCTCTCTGGATACTCGTGATGATCAATCACTTTAAAGAGACACTTGAGCACTTAAGGCCCAGGCCATGTTCTAATTTGTCGAGGAAATCACCTCTGGATTCTAAAGACGAGTGCAGGAAGAAATAAAATCGAAGGCAGAAGGGGGGCGATTGATAGCCCACAAGAATCAGGGAATAAGGTGAGGGTGGGGAGGAGGATGGTGAGCCTGAGGGAGAAAATAAAAAGAATTCGAGATGTCTAGAGGCGACCAAAAGCACGCCTGACAGGGTTTCAAGTCCAGCTTTTTCTCTCCTTCTGCTGGATGCAGCAAGAGCTAAAACAGAAGAAAAAGCCATCACAGGTATATTTATTGGGAAGGCATGCTGACTGGGTCTGCAGTTAGAATCAGACTGTGGACAAGGGAATTAAAAAAATGACTCACTTTAGGTGCTAAATTTTAAAAAATGGTTTAGAACAGCCATACATGCTAGTTCAAATCACCGGGCAGCTGGGAGTGGGAAGGCCTGCCCCTCTGCCTGGCAGTGGCTCACCTGTGCCCAGTGCCAGGAGCCCGAAGCCCCAGTCCTTTCCACCCGACCCCACACCCTCCCTGCTACCTCCCTTTCTAGAATGAAGAGCTCAGGTAAATTCTGCCCTAATATGTTTTCATGGAGGGAGACGGGGGCTGAGAAGGGGTGTTTCACTCAGCACCATTCTTTGGAATTCTGCTCTTAAAAAGTGGATTATTGGGTGGAGAGTCTATCTTTCCCATTTGGAGAGATCTAAGCTGCATTAGGACAGGCCTGCAGGAGCACTGTGATCCCGCTATGTCTGAAATGATGCGTGTTCCTCATGCATGTGTTACGGAGAAGGCTCCGGGACACCTGCTTCCAGGCCAAATGGCCACATCAGGGGCACCTGACAAGTGCCCAGACCTGAGAAGGTGGTGCCAGCAGGGTGGTGGCCAGGAATCTGAGTGCTTGCCAAGACCAAAAAGTCTGACGCCAACTCAGATATCCCCACTCATGTCTTAGTAGCCCTGTGGCACCAGAAAGTCACTTATGGCTTCGACCTTCCTCCTCTGCAAAGGTCCAGATGGTAGAACGGGCAAAATGCATCTCACAGCTGGCTGTGAGGTGACAGGCAGACGGGAGGAGTGAGGTTTTTCAAACCACAGGTTGCCACTGATTCAAGGACATGAAATTCAACCAGAATTTTATTCAGCCCTATCTCTAGCTACTGTCTCTCATACTCCTAAAGAGGACTGTCTGCGTGCTTTTCTGGGGCCCCTCTCCCATGCACCCCAGCCCAGGCTCTATTTGCACGCCTGGCCACCATCTACTCGAGTCCTCCTTTTCCTCAGCACCTGTTTTCCTTTTCTACTGGACTGTTCACGTAAGGACACACGCTGGCTATTTTTCCTGGGTTAAAACAACAACAACCAAAAAAACTCTGCAGCTGTCTTAAGCACACTTCCCAGCAACTCCCACCTCCTTCCCCTATAAGAGGGAGTTTTAAATCAAGTTTTGAAACAACTGTCTCCAGGCCATTCTCCAGCTTTGTGTCTGGGGTCCCTCCCCCACCCTCTGGCTCATAACCTCCAGTCTAGCCTTTGCCTGCTCCCCCGCAGAGCTGCTGCACCCAGGACCCAAAGGACATACAGGAGGTAAATGCAAAGGCAAACTCCGTCCTCAGCCCATGTTGTTTACAAGCCCCTATTAGACTGGCCCCGAGGATCACTTGCTCCTCCTGGGACGACACAGAGATTTTTTTGTTTTAGTGGGGCTGTTGCTTTATAAAACTATTTCCATCACAGACATGTAGGCCTTGCTGGATCACATATGCATGACAGAAGTTGCCTGAAAACATTTGAGATTGCCAACACGGAAGGGTTAAGAGGGTGGAAAATAGGGGTTCAGATAACACAATTTGAGTCCCAGTTATCACTTACTTTGTGTCACTTTGCCTGGGGACCAATTATTTATAGTTTTTGTCTTGGTTGCCTTTTCTGTAAATTGGGTATAGTACCTATCACTTAGGGATATAATAGGAACCAAAAGAGATGGAGAAAATGCAGCCTCTGGAGCATTGCAGGTTGCTTATTAACACTATAGAGTTAATGAGGAACCAGCGCCCTTAGCACAGTGTTTGACAGATGTGAGAGGTTGGTAAAGGGAGCAAATGTGGATTCTCTGTGGCCTTCATACAGCAGCGACCAGGCAGGAGGTGTGCAATAAATATCAGCACTTACCTCTCAGCGATGTCTGGCACACTCTGTAAATGCAGCCAGGTGGGTCTGTGCCTAGAGTCCCCAGGGGCCACAGGCCCTGACCCCAAGTCCCACAGCTCTGAGGGCACTGGATTGGAGCTGGGTGAAGTCCTTCCGTCACCAAATCTGGGCTCTTTCCGGCTACCCTGTGGTCGCAGGAGACAGAACAGACCCAACTTTCTCCCAGGTATGGAACTTTAAAACAACACCTGCGATTCTAAAACTCTGGGAGCAGATCATGGTCCACTCCCTGCTTTACACAGGAGGCTGCTGGCTGGCCCAGCGTGTCACAGTGAGAGCAGCACAGAGGAGAAGCCGGCACTGCTTTGATGAAGGGTGTCCTCTCCTCTGTTCTCACAGCCTCACATACTTTTGCCCACGTCACACCAGGTACTAGTACAGCCCCCCACCACAGGGCTCCACTGGCCCTGTTGTTCCTGTTCTAAGAGCCTGGAAAACAGGAGGGAGGAGGAAGATGGGGGTCCTCCAGCCTTCTAATCACAGTGACTCAACCTCCAGCTCTCAAAGGGAGCTTTTACCCAGAGGAAGAGTCACAGGCAGGAAGCCTCCTCCCAGGCAGCACTGGCTGACCTAGGACTGCGGGTCTGGTGGAGGCAGTACAGCCACACCGAGGAATTAATCATGTCCAAGGATCTAGGGTAGACAAGCACCAGAGCCTCCAGCCACCTGTGTTTGTAAGGGTCCCCGTGAAGAGCCCCACCACTTTCTGAGGAAAGCCACTCCTTGGACTTCTGACTGGGAGGTTGCTCTGGTTCTCCGAAGAGGAAATCTCCCCTCCACTGCCAGCTCTGACAACTTCCACAGCAGGAAGTTCTTCAGAGAGCTCACCCAAGTCTCTCATGATATAGCCTAAGCCCATTCACGGCGGGTCTGGGGGAGGCCGAGAACAGCTGTTCACCACCCCTACATAGTAACCCTTCACTTGGACCCTGTAGTACAGTAGCCTCACTGGAGAGCTTAAACATGCTTGTGCCCAGGCCTTGCTCAGCCTGCCCAGAATTGGGTGGGTGGGCCAGCAGGTGGGCTTTAGAAGCTTGCCAGGTGATTCCAGTGTGAGGACAGAGCTGGGAACACCATGGTAGATGAACAGAG
>PVIJ01019730.1:0-22786 GCA_004024925.1 Scalopus aquaticus | reverse complement strand
CGGGTGAATTGGTGGTGGGCTACCCAAGGGGAATACAAAATGTAAAAGACATAAATAACAATAAAAATATATATTTAAAAAAAAAGAAATACAAAGTTCAAATATTGGGGAAAAATAAGTAAAACTTTTTTACTTATAGATGACAAGATTGCACAAATATGTTGATAGAAGCTAATAAGAAGAAACACCCCAAGTATCAATGAGATACCCATACGATGACATAGCCATCATTTTAAAATAACATATTCTGCTACACACAACTACATCAAAGAATCTCATAAACAAAATAGTGAACTGAAATAGTCAGACACAAAATATTACATATTATATGCTTCTTCCTATTAAAAATTCAAGAACAGGCAAAATTAATCAATATTGATAGCAGCTAAAATAGTGATTACCTGGAACGGTGGTGGTGGGAATGGACTGAAAATTAACAAGGCTGTCTGGAATTCTGGAAATATTTTTATCTTGATCTTGATGGCAACCACATGAAAATATTCACAAAGTTGTACTTTAAAAAAACTTTATATAGCTGAAATGTCTTAGGTTAAATGATATCATATTTGGAATTTGGGGAAAAGGGGAAATGGCATTATAGATATAAATGACTGACAATGAGTTCATAATTGTAAAGTTAGGTGATGGGCACATAAGAGTTTATTGCACTATCCTGCTTGCTTTTGTTTGTTTAAAATTCCCATAATAAAAATTTTTAAACAAACAAAAAATTAAAATATACCAAATCATGTCATCCTCCACCTAAAACCTTGCCTTGCAGCTGACCATGGACTTGAGGCAAACAGCACGGGAGAGGGGTCAAAATTGGGGAGGGAAGAACACAGGGTACTGCAGTGATGGTTCGTGGGCACTGTGGTGGTGGGGAAACTGCGCAGAATACACGCAAGGGGAGAACAGTGATATAAGAAAATAAAATTAAATAAATTTAAAACAAAACAAAAGCCTTGCCTTGCCTTCCATCTCATTGCAAGTAAAAAGCAGCCTTTACAGTGACTATAGGCCTCACAGGCTGCATCCTCATTGCCTCTGCTGTTACTCACCCGTTCCAGGGATGCTGACATTTGCCCACCTTAGGGCGTTGGCTTAGACTGGTCTTTCTGCTTCGGGTGCTCTTCCTCCTCACGTCTATACCTCCTTCAGTCTTCTTCTAATGTCATCTTCTCAATTACGGCTTTAAGGAACAGAGAGCAACCTCTGTCCTGACTACACCCACTTATAGTCCCTGTGCCCAGATGAACACCTATTCTTGTCCTTAGATGCCCTGCTGAATCCTTCAGCTTGAGTGACTCTGCACTCGTTAAAAGGGCATCCTCAGATCAGGGCACCCAAGCCTTGTATGTCTGGTCCTCAGGGCATGCAGATGGAGGCAGAGTAGTCAGCTTGCACTCACATCACTGCATCCTGAACACTGGCTCAATGTGAAGAATACAGACTCCTGCACCGATTTCTCAGACATGAATTCACGTGCAGATGGCCTGAGGAAGGGCCTGATGATATGTTTTTAACATCTCTCTAGAAAGGCCTAAATTGTAAATCAGGCCTCACTTGCTTTTTGGGCTTCTATTTTCAGAAACAGACCCTCAACTCATTTCTGCAGTAAAAATGTGGCTCTTTTTATAATTTGGGGCAGAATGTGCAATAAGATATGCCTTATTACATGTATCTATACCACTTCCCATTTAAATGATATACTAAGGCTCAAAAGTCAGCCATAGCAACCTTAGCTTTCCCTGAGAAGTGAGTTTCTTCCCCCGGCAGGATTACCTCGGTCTATATATGCAAGTTGATAGACACAAGTAGGAGCAAAACTTCCCACTCAGCTGGCTGCCAGTCCTACTCCTATTCCCTGGAGGTCACTGAGTCCTATACCAGGGTCACACTGACAGAGGGGTGGACAGGCAGGACTCAGTAAATTTTACGACACATAATAACCATCCAAGTGATGCAGCTGAGATAAAAGAGCTAATCAAATTTCATGCTTCAAGGCATGAGCTGATGACGGCTGGGCCAAGAGGGGATTTATTCCCTGTGGTTTCAACAGGCACAGGGGCAGGCACGCTCTGTGAGGCTGGGCTTTTGCGGGCGTCAGGAGCAAGGGCAGAGGGACACCACAGTCAAGGCTTCCCAGGCAAAGGATTTGTTGGTAAAGAATGGCAGGGTCTGTGTGGAATGAGCTGGGAGACTATCTAAGAAAACTTTTGTGCCAAGTCCTGACCTAATCTAGAGACGAAGGAGAATCCTCATGACCTTTGCTCCTTTCTCTCTTCTGTAAGAATCAGCTTCACTCTCTGTGAGACTGGGACAATAACCTACCTTTCAAGGTGGTTGAGAAGATGAAAGTGGGCAAAAGTCGATTATGCCGTAGGCTTACAAGTGATGCCTCAGAACTGTTGAGCTGAAACTTGGGAGCTATCAGAGCACAGGCATTTGGTTGGAAGACAGCAATTCCTAGACTGGATAGCTATGTTGTAGCTGAGATCTTTAGCTCTGGATCAGAAGCATACAGATAGACCAAAAGTCTAAAATGTTTTTAAGGAAATTATAAAGCCAAAGAAACCATAAACCTAGTAATTATTCAAGTTTTAAGGTATTTCTCAGGCCCCATAATTGGTACCAATAGGAAGTGGGCTGCTTGCTATCCAACACTATCTGACATCCAAAAACTCTGTTCTCCCAAGTACTCTTCTACAATATAATCATGGAGGACAACAAACTAGGAAGCTCCTTCCAGGAGCAGGCCTGGGCGTTGAGCATGACCCACCAAGGGGCTAACAGGCATAACTCTGTCCGACCCCCAGAACTCCTCCAGCCCTGTGACCCTATTGGTTGGAAGGGAGAGGAGTCTAGGACACAGTTCCAAATGCACCCTTCAAACCCACTTCAGGATGCTGGAGGTCAAGTCAGTCGCCCTTCAATCAGACTGGAGCCTCCTTTCTTTTCCTAACCACATCCTACTCATTCTTTAGATCTTTGACCAAATCAGTCGACCTGTACCCAAGGTGTTTTCTACCCACCCCAGGCCACAAAAGAAAACTTCCTTTCTTCAAAATTCCTTAATTCCTTTTACTCAACATCAGCATTGTATATGGTGATAACCATTGACCTTGATCAAATATAAAAGTGGTATATTTCAGAGGAAAGAGTTTCAATCTCGAAGACAGTCACCCCTACTTGTTAGCTGAGTCAACTGTGGAAGTTTTCTTACCTGAAAACTCAGATCATCTGTTAAATGCAGATAAATGTATATTATAGGATAATTTTGAAGATTATAGTAATATATGTAAATCACCTGGTCTATCACATAGTAAGTATTTAATACACTGAAGTTATCCATGATTATATCATTTAATTTTTCATATATTCCTACTTAAGCTATTGATATTTAAAGATAGAGTTGAGTCATGTACATTTTTATATTCTTCAAAGATTAATGCCCACAACAAATGCCCTGAAATATTTGTAATTAAGAACAAAAGTAACATTTAATAAGGCCTTTTTCTTTCCTTTGGCGCTTCCAGAACACTAGCCTAAGGAGATCAAGGCTAAGTGTGTGTCCACAGCAAAGGCAGTATCACTTTCCTGAAATTTAAAAGCTGATAATAGCGGAGTATAGATTCTAGTTACAGATGTAAGCATAAGCACGCAGATATTGAGAATGCAGGGATTGAGTCTATGTCATAAGAATAAAAGTATGACAAAAATAGAAATATAGACTAGAACTACTTCTATTTCCTAAAGGAAATGGGAAGATAGTAGGTGAAGTATCCTCAAAAGGTACCTGGGCAATAGATTTGAGTATTAAAGCCCAGTGGTAGGAAGGAATTTATACCAAAATCAGTGCTCCTGACTTAGGTTCCCTGTTTCTATGCAGTACCTGTAGAGTCACTCATCAATGCAGATCTGATCCCCAGTTAAGCAGGAACCTGAAGTTACCTGTGTGAGGTGTATTCCCAAAGGTCCTTCTAGGTGTATACTAACACACAGTCTTTAAAAAATTAACAAGGAGGGAAAAAACTTTAAGGGCATGAAATCTGATTTTTTTCTTTTTTTGGAATCATTTTTAATTGAACTATAATTAACATGCAGCATTATATTAGTTCCAACATATATGATCCAATAAATATAGATGTTGTGAAAAGTTTTTTTTTTAATCTTTTCCAAGTTCAACCTTTTTTTTTTCTATATTTCTAAAAAAGACAGAGAAAAGTGTTGAGTTTCTGACACATAAACATAGAAGAAAGCCTGCTGCTATTGGAAGGTGTCTAGAAATCAACTAACTCAAACATTCCACATTCACATGCCAGAACAAAAATAAATACAACCATCTTCAGTTCACCCATCAACCTCCAAGTGGTCCTTGGATCATTTCCTTTTTGCTCTCACGGGTTTAATGATCTTTCTTGAAAGACTTCTGTGTGTACCAGGGGAGAACATACCTTTCTAGGTCAAACCCAGCTCTCCTATGTCGAGGGTGGTCTTCCTGATTTACCACTGGTGCATCTCACATTTCCTCACCTTGACTACTCTTCTGCCATCAGGTCTTACACCACCATCAGCCTTGGAAAAGCCTCATAATTCAGGATGACAATATCAAGACCATTAAGCCTACATACATCAGCAAAATAGCCTCACTGCTGTCTCCAGTCCAGATTATAAAGATATGTCACAGCTCACACAAGCCCCTGGAGCAATGCAGTTGACAGGCTGTGCTCAGAAGGCCACTTCTAAGACCAAAACCATTTTTCACTCAAGCACTCTGTCTACAAGGGCCTCAAAATTCTGTACAGTAATGCTGATGGTGATAGCTCTAGGGTATTATCCAGATATGACCCAGTGCTCAGATCTCAAAATGGTGCTCAGATCTATAATAGTTTGGCATAGCTTAAAATATATGTTCATTCACTAAACTGAAACTTGAATATCAATGCCTTTACTCGTGATTGGAGAAATTCAAGTCTATAATGCAACAATCCACTTGCTGGGTTTATCAATGAATTGATCAAGGTGGTATAAAGCCAAGATTTTCAAACTGAGTCTAATAAGCCCTATATTCCCAAATAGTCAGAAAAGTTTCTGGAGCCTGGTACAGAGGACATTTTTCCTGGCATCCCCTAAATTTGAATTCTGTTGAAGCTACCAAATTTCAATATCCCTGAGCCTATATGCTACGTCCTGAGTCTCCTCAGCTTCCTCAGTCCTGTATCCCAGCTTCCACCTCTAGGCTGATTTGCAAAAGTTGGTAACAGTGACAAAACTCAGTGACGATTTAGAAGCAAGTGATAAAGTTTTGAAAGCACACATCAAAATTCACAAATGTACACGACATTTGTCAAAGTGCATTTCCATTTTCTGTGGCACTATAGCCAAAGGCTACAAGGTAATAGAATCTCAGTCTCTTGTCCCTTGCTAGGGCTTGACAATGACATCTTAATTGTGAAAGACTGTGTAGCCTATATTTTAAGGATCTTAGTTGAATATAAACTGGTATTTATTTTAAATTAGGAGTCTACTTTGTTTTCATACCAGATCCATATGAAATTAAACTTGTTATGGCAGTGTCTATCCCAATTACCACTGTCCAATATAACTTTTGTAATGATGGGAATGTTTTGTCCAATAAAAAAGCCTCTAGCCACACAAGGCTCCTGAGCACTTGAAATATGCCTATTACAACAGAGGACCGAAATGTTATTTACTTTTAATCACTTAAATTTAGCCACAGGAGAGTAGTGGCAACCACATAGGCAGCATGAATTCTAAGTACTCATGACATGGAATTCTGCTTGCTTCCCCAGCATTCAGCAAACTACAAAATGATAATCTGGCCAAGAATTACACATGGATGAAAAGGAATTAAAACGGAACTCAGACACATCAAATACAAAGATGAATTTGAAATAGTCTCCCTAGATACAGAGTTTACAAAGGAAATGATCAGCTGAACAGGATCCATGATTCTTGGACCCCCTTAGCAAGATAAAGGGTAAAGAAGCCAAAGTGTGAAGAAGAGAGAGGGTGTGATGAAGAGAGTAACTGCTCCTGTTACCTTGGGATCTGCCTGGAATCCTCCCTGTGTTTGGCAGGATAAAATATGATAAGGATTTCCTGCAGACACAGAGAATGAGCTGGTCTAGAACTGTTTTAAGCTCACCCAAGAAAGAGATCAAGGGATGCCATCAGCATGGGCCTGGACAGCGTGGACTCAAGAATGTCAGGATACATGCTTAAGGAACCAACTCTCTGGAATCTAATATATAGTTTGTTTGTTTTGGATTTTGCCAACTTTCTAAGTGTAGCCATCATGGCTAATTTCCAAGCACCAGTCTGAAGTCCCTGAATGTGCAGTCGGGATGGACGTACATAACCTGCATCTGTGAGGTGGTGTAGGTCGGGTACTGCACTGGGTAGGCCGCCAGTGAGCCAGGGGACCCAGGAAGCAGCTTGCTTAGGGAAGGGGGGACACTTCTCATAGTGCAACATACACATTAGAGGCCCCTGGTGCTGAGCGTATCTGCAGAACCCAGGAGAAAGATGAGTTTTATCCACTTTCCAGATGGAGAGCAAACTCATGCCAAGACAACTCAGAGCTTTCTTTACTCTTACTCTTTAGCCCTTGAAAAATATAAAATAGCAGTTTGGGAATCTGTAAGAAGGTGACAAAGAGAAAGAGCTGAAGTCAATCACAGTCCCTTCCTTAAAGGCAGGCAACTGCCCAGTACTGGCTTACTTAGCCCCGGAAGGATGAGAATACGTTCACCTCTGAATGAAGAAGATCGAGGCACTGATTAATATAATGGACTGGATTTATTCTAGTTTCTAAATTGAGATTGTATGTTGGAACCTGAGATGACCGTGGAGGGACAATGAGAGTCAGAAGTTAATAAAGACAAGGTTAAGATTTCATTATATCACAAGTTATGCATGTTCAACATTAAATAATGTAACTAAGTTTGAGAGTCTCTTCTTCCCATATGTTCACAGCATGCCTGTTTATTGCTAAGATAAGAAATCAAGATCACCAGAGATCTTGGGAATCATGATTTTTTATTGAGGGACAAGGTGTGATATTTGGAGCAGGACAGTAGCAGATAAGTCACACAACAAAGAATCCTTGACCAAAATAATGTGTGCATTATTTAACTAAACCAACAAAATGCAAATTGGCATAAGCCTCCCACCCCATGTTTAAGGCTCTCGGGCCCATGAAATCTCCAGTTGTTCATACCTGATAGTTTGATTTTCTTTTCAAGAGATAACTTTTAAAGGGAAAAAAGTAGTAGTTTTTCAAGAAGTATTCCTGCGCTCTCAAAATCAAGTGCATGTTTGCTTATTTCTAGTCTCAAAGTAAGCCCCTTACCTCCCTACACTGCACGGGCAAGGTCAAGCGGTGCCCTCCAATAGGCAGTGGTAGACTGTGGCAGTTCATGCAGCTGAACAGCCCTGACGGAAGCTGTACTCCAGTCTGCTGGCCACATTAATGAGCCATAGACCGAACTCAGTACCAAAGAGATAAGGTTGTGGGATGTGAAGGACCCTGTAGTTAGCCCAGACCTCCCAGAGGTTGTTCTATAAGGACCACTCTTTTCACTTAGGGTTTAAATTTAAACTTTAATATCTGTTGGCTTCATCTCTATCAAAACTCTAGCCTATCACCGTGGAGAGTTTTATAACTTTCCCATCAGTCAGCGGTTGTTCATCTTGAAAACGCTTTTCTAAAATTCAATGCTTTTGAATGAAGCTTTTCCTCCCAGATATCCTATCATTAAATAACGAAAGAAAAGAAGGTAAGTAAGGCATGAAGTGAACCTCAGCACATCTCCATCCCTTTTCTCTCATCCCAGATGCTTACTTTATCTCCAGTCTAGTCACCTTTAGGGTATGAAGGTTGGCTGGTCTACATCCTGTTGAGAAAGCAAATATAGATTTGATGGCTCAGGAAAAATAGCAAGATTTACTAAAGTTCGGTGAGCCAAAGGTGCCACTCTGTACAGAATGGTACAGCTTGGTCTGAAAAACAGTCTTTTTGTCTACTTGAAGGGCAGAGGTGATGGAAGGTGTTGCACAGAATGCTAGAAATTCCCACCCTGAACCTTCTACCTTCTCTTCCCTCTAGTTTCCTTATTAAGCAGAAACTCCAATGATTCTTAGTTGTTTCTGGGTCTTGGAAATAATTGAGAATTGTCAAAAGTACTGGAATCCCCAGAATGATGCATATAAACCCATACTTAGATATTCCCCAAATCGGTCATATATTTAAAAGGAGTCACAGACAACACTCACTCCCCACCACCCCTTCAGCTCTCAGAGTCTGTGAATTCTCAAGATTCCATATTTAAGAAGCTCTGTTTCAAGGCAGGTGCTCTGCACTACCGTCTTCTGAGAGCACCACTCCTGGTCACTACCCCGCTCGTCATCTTCTTCCCGCTTCTTCCCACCTTCTCCAGCTGGATGGGTTTCAACGCAAGATGTCTTACTAGTTGAACTGGCACACAGATCACTCAGTAGTTGTTTCCTGGGTCTGGTGGAAACAGCCAAACTCCTTTAAGCAAATCATGTCTTAGTTATTGATAATCTATACTTGAAGGTTTTCAAAATTCTTCATTAAATCATAAACCAACGTATCAGTCAACTGCGGCTTCAGTCTCGAACAAAAGTCAACTTCTTTGGGGCACTTACACTTACATGCAGCAAGTTCTGGATCTATAGACATCATTCTTTTATCAATTTAATTGGTAACATTTATTGAACATCTATTAAGTACCAGGTACTATCCTAGGTATAAAAGATAAAGTGATAAATCAAACAGACCTAATACTAATTTATTCTCTACCTAAATAGAGATTCTAACTATTGTTTCTTTAAAAACAATGATAATAATCATTATAACTACACAAGTTATAGGCTCTGTTGTAAATATTTCTTATACATTATCTTGCTATTTCTCAGGAAACTTGGTGAAGTAGGTATTATTGTTGTCCTCATTTTACAGATATAAAGACTGAACCTAAAATCTTACCTATGTAATTACCTAATCTAAAGAAGGGTAAAGACAAGACATAACACCAGGTAGTCAGACTAAACTACATTTAGATTCCAGATCTTTGGTTGTGGTTACAAAGCAGTAGACTACGCAGCCCCACTGAAATATAAACAGATGTCTCAGAAAAAATTGGTCTAGCTCATACTTAAATAGACCTAGTGGTTTTTTGTTGTTGCCAAGAGGCTCAAAATCAGCATGAATATAATCATAAGGCACTGACAACTTGTTAACCAGAAATGGTTTGGCAATCCTAGAAAAAAGTAGGATGGGCATCACCATGAAGACAGGGTTGAGGATTACTGACAAAGGTCAGGCAACCATAAGTTATTTTAAGATATATTTAAAAATTATATGTTAAAAACTGTGATGGACAGAGGGATGGTTGTAATCCTAAGGCAATAATTGGAGAAAGTACTAAAAGGACCAACTAATCTAAAGAAAACATTTTAAAATAGCAGCTTCCTATATCCATGGTTTCCAAAGACCCCGTTAGTATTAATGGACACTCAGATGAAATTTAGGACTGGGAATAACTGAAAGTGGCTGTTCCTAGGTAGGGGTAAGTTCATATTTTGCAGGGTCTAAGGTTATACAATTTCAGTGGCCTTCCATAAAACATCGCTAACAGCAATCTAGATTCAGGGTCTTAGAAGAGGCCCTGAAGCTTCAGTCACATCAACCCTGCAGCAAATCCATCTCTGCCCAAGTGAATATCAGCCCCAGAGAGGGGTTGCTAAGAAACACAGACTCCGTTATCATCAGGATCACAGAGACTGAGATAAGACTGAAAGCCTGCACTGGAGAACTTTGTGATCCAGAGAACAATTCTTTGAAGCACTTTGATGAGAAGATGTAAATCAACAGGGGAGGTGGTTTGAAGGGAAGCTTTTGACAACCCAAACCACTGAGAAAGTCACCCAATAGAAATTTGAATGAGATACACATTTTTGCTTATCAATGTGTCCATTTTTAAAAATCAAGCATGATTTAAGCTGGCTTCCAGCCAGCACATGCAGCGCCTACATGAAACACCTGCTTTGGCAGGTAAGGTCAAAAGCTCTGAGCAGGCACAGCCCCTCCCCAAGGTGACAGGTTAGCATCAGATAGGGCTGAGGGACAAAGTCAAAAGCATTCCTGTCCCTCTGTAGGGTGCCCCACTCACAGGGTGTAAGGCTGGGTAAGGGAAATGCGGGTTCGATTTCAGTCCCAATTCATCCTCTTAGCGAGGCATCTGTTTGCAGTGTTCAAGCCGCATAACCCAAAGTGTCAGTCCTGAATCTAGAGGTAAAGGACTTCAAAGGAATACAAATGTGTGATTCTCCAGTCCAGAAAGACCACTTCTTAGAATCAGTTCTAGGAAAACTATCAGTAAGAAGGACAGAGATTTATGTAACACAAAGCATGTAGAAGTAGTATTTATACAGTGAGAAATTGAAAACAAATATTTGTCCAATTAATAGAAAACTGATTCATTAATGTATGGCTCAGCCTTACAATAGAACACTGACCATCCATTAAATACAGTTTCAATAACAGGAAGAAATGTTCATGACATGATTCTAATTAAAAAGGCAAGAAAGGTAACTATGCAGGTTTTTAAAATATTTGTCTGTTGAATAAGACTGGGAAGTTTCTGAAACATTAAAAGTAGTTGCCTATGGATATAGGATTATAAGGGATTTTTATTTTCTTCTTTGTGTTTTTTTTCCATATTAATTTCTGCCTTTGTAAATGTCATATTAAAATTGACGCCATTGCCAGCATGCGGTTTTGGGTGGTAGTCCTTCTTTCAGAGCAGAGGCAGAGTGGGAGCTGGGAGTAAAGGTGGCATTGACCTCCCACGCAGCCCTTTTGCACCTCATTGATTTCCACTTCTCATCAAGTCCTGGGCCCCTGGTTGATGGATGGGCTCTGCTCCAGCGCCCTGTCTGACCGCCAGTGATGGATGGTCACTGAACGGACATCACGTCTCCCGATGACGGTCCCTGCTTTTCAAAGCCCTAGGAGTGTCTCTGGGTGCTTGAGTACTATAACGCAACAGCTTTGGGTCACTAAAGACACTTGCCTAGAAGCCACCAAAGAAGGTGAAGATAAAGTGAGCCCAGTTGGAGCAGCTAATTGACTTAGCTACTTACTTCCAGATTTATAGGACACCACCACTGAGTAATTAGATTTACTGAGCTATTTCCACAAGATATTAACTTTAGGTAATCCACACTAAACATAAATTGAGAGCTGGGTTTGGGTTTTGTTTTGCTGTTTTCATTTTGGAATCAGTAATTAAAGATTATTCAATTATGATAATTGTGTTTCTTTTCGGAACAGCCTTTGTGACAGAAACCTGATGAATGCTGTGCAGTTTGAATAACAATTGTTAAAATTCCTGTAAAGTTCCAACTGGAGGACACATCTTTCCCACTTTTTCAATGGTTAGTTGTTCCCTAAACTTGATTCCAGAACCATCCTTAATTCAAGGCAGACTTTCTTCCCAGGATTAGAGATGGGCATAGTCAGGCTGCAAGGTAGGTGACTTAGATGGAACCCAGGCACACCTGGCACCCTGGGAATCATGTTAGCACATGACAGGTGAAAATGGCAAGGGTTTCAGATTTAGTAATTGTGATTAAATGGTGGCATAAAATGGCCAGAGAGAACAATAGCTCAGGACCCCAGACCCATAACTGTTCTCCAAGGGGTAAAGGGAGAAGGCCCCTCAGACCATGCTCACAGGTAGGGAGGGCTGCAGAGCCGGGTCCAGCCCCTTCTTTTTCAAACTGCTCTGCTGCAGGCATCCCCAGCAAACATGCATCAGCACACAGCACCCCTGGTGAGCGTCGTCAGCAGCCCTGTGAGCAGCCACCCCCACTAGCGCAGAAGGCAAAGCCAGGTACAAAGGACCTTCTGACAGGCAGGTAAATTACAGTTTCTGGCTTAGCAGGAACCAGACCTCTCTCCTTGGTTCAGGCTCTTCTGGAGAATGAGGTGGGAGTGGGTGCTTCCAGGAGCCGGTGGGTGCATCAGAAACAGCAGAGGAGGCACAGGATTCTGCATAAGGCTAGACCTAAACCTCCGTCTCATCTACAAAGTAGGATGATACTATGTAACCCGTGCAAGGTGCTGTGATGTCAGCCAGAGGTATCAGAGATATGCGGATAACACAGTTGCTAACGCTGCACAAAACCCCCTTCTCCAGCTCTTCCTCTCACTCCATCCTGGTACCAGTGGCTACCCTTTGGAATCACCTGGGAAACTTGTTAAAAAACATTGATGCTTGAACCTGTGTTGGTTATCAGTTGTGTAACAAATCACCCCACAGCTTAGTGGCTTAAAACACATACACATTTACCCTCTCACAGTGTGTGGGGTCAGTTTTCTGGAAGCAGCTTAGCCAGGAGGTTCTAATTCAGTGTCACCTGGTGCTGCCATCAAGGTGTCAGCTGGGGCCTCTTCCCTGGGCTTGGCTGGGCTGAGAGGGAGGCCTCCAAACTCTCCATGTGGCTGTTGGCCAGAGTTCCTATCATGTGGGGTTTTCCACGGGGTGTTTCATGATACTAGTTAGTTTTCTCCAAAGCAAGTGATCTGAGTGAGTTAGAAAGCAGGTCCAAATACACTGCCCTTCTCAATGAGTAGGAGTTATAAATGAACATCAGGACCCAAGGGAAGTGTTAGGGGCCAGCCTCCAGGATGGCTGGCCCCCACAGGACCCACCCCAAAGATTTCAACTTCTCTGGTTTGGGTCCTAAACGTCTTTTTTGAAAAACTCTCTAAGTAACTTGCTGTGCCTCCCCGGTCAGTTTCTCCTAAACTGCCTTCTCTTCAACCCAACTTTGTCGTTTACCCCTTCCCTGAACAGGTTTTAATTGGCTCATCCTCTCCTGCTGCTAAATTTTCTCAGGTACTTAGCAGCCAGACCAAAAGCAAGAGGCAGCAGGTCCCTTCAGAAAGCAAGCAGAGCAACCCAGTGGAGTTGAAGGCCACTTAAGAAAACAGCACCCAAATCAAGATGATGTAAACACTGAAAGGCCCTGTGGCTCCTGAAGCCAAGTGGTTTGGCAAAGGGCCAGACTCAGTCAGGGATCAGCAGCCCCCCACTCCCCCCCCCCCGCCCCCGCCATGTGCAGTGGGAACAGTGCCCTGTGAGCCTCAGCAAGGAGCCCTCCAAAGCCAAAGCAGCCTGTCTTTACTGCTCTCAATCCTCGCGGGAGCCAGTCCCCAAACACCTCCTAAATAAAACATTGCAGGTGATGCCAGCCAAAAGCAGCCTGAAGTGTGAATTCGGAGAAGAACAGTCCCAGCTTCCTGGCAGAGGCAGTTCCCCTAACACAAGCTGCCCTCAACCCCTGTTCCAGTAAGTCAGCCTTCCTGGCTCATTATAATGTTGGCATTGCCACCCACAAGATGAAAGTTGCCGACAACAAAAATAAACATTAAATGATTATGATCTACACATCGCTGGGGACTGAGGTGTCCATCATCACAGATGGCTTATTCATCCCTGTGCAGTGAAGCCGTAATTGTAATTGTGCACATCTCCAGCCTGTTCTCCCTCACTGCTCACTAACAAGGGGCCTGGCTTTTTCTGTCTCGGCGATTGCTGCCTGCTCTGGCCTTCTGGTCCTTTGGCCTTTTGTGGCACAGAATACAGAGAAGAGGGAGGAGCAGAAGGATAGGAAGGACCAGAGCAAGGGCTCCTAGAGCTGGGGGGAAACTCACAGACAGGCCACAGCACTCCAAACAGCAGCATGACTGGCGGGGGGTTAGACAGGAAGATAGAGCGTGAGCAAACTTTGATGCCTTTGAACTGCATCCTGTAACACAGTGAAAAGTTACAAGCAGAGCACTCGCAAGATTCCATTTGGAGTATGGAATGACAGGAAGCTTTTAAACTGAGGGCGGGAAAACCATTTAGTAGATGTTAATCCAAGTGAGAGATAATGAGGTGCTGTGTTAAGAGAGCAGCAGGTGGAAGCAAAGAAAGGGACGAGGAGCACTGAGATGATGAAGTCAATAATACCTACTGATCTACGAGGTCTTTGACGGCCCAGGGGACAGAGGTTGAGGTGACAACTCAGGGCATATGAGATGTGACTTGTGACAGATAGGAAGATGGGAGACTTATCTGAAGGAAAAGAAGTGGAGGCTGACTGGAGGAGCCTAGCTTTGGTGTCTGGGGGAGGCAGTCATGGCTTATTTCATGGACATTCAGATGGGAGCAAGTGCTGCAGTCTGATTGTAGGAATACATGAGGTAAATGTAACCTTTTTAAATATACATGTTTGTCTTTATGAAAAAAAAATGGAGCAAAAACAGATGATTGGGGAATTATTTTTAAGTGTATTTAAATGTGAATATGAACTTTTAATCAAATATAATCCATAGTATAAGTCATATCAGTCTAATGACTATGTCATCATTTTTGGTTTGGGGTGTTACAAGTTTTGCATGGCACCATATCTTCATCATTGTTAAGTCTGATTTATGGGTATGAAGTTTCATTTTCTTTACTTTTGAATGTTTTTAAAAAGTTATTGCTATAGGTTATAAAATACTGCTGCAAAGTAGAAAAAATTGTTCTATGTTATAAGAAGATGAGAACTGTTTTTTTAAATGCAACATTATCTGGGACTCTCTCCTGGCAGTGGACTTGACAGTGACTATGTAGTGACTCCCTGACTTCTCTCCCCAGCCCTTTCTTTTCCTAAAGAGCAAGCAGACCACTCTCAGCAAGGTCGCTTTGGTGAGTACTAGATCAATTGTGACACATTATGTATTTTATCTGGTGAAAGCTCTCTTCAGCATGTGTGATGAATTCACTCTTGGCCTGATCTGATTTGCGTGGGTGATGTATGCAGCAGCGATGCAGGGCTAAACAGTCACCTGCAAAGGCAATCCTTCTTCAGGGGACAGCCCAGAGCCTGTGAGATGTGGTCAGGGACAGGCGTGAAGATGGCAAGATTTATTGGCCAGATGCGGACATGGTTAGTGATGTTTTTCAGCTCCAGGACAACTGCAGATCAAGCAGCAAAGCTGCTCAAAGTCTGCAGCCTGGAGCAAATAGGATTTTCCTTAGTCTCTGGAAAGCCTTAGCCAGCCCTCTGAGTCCAGGGGAGCTGCAACTCAGAACCCACGGGGGCATTAACCATTCCTAGGGGCAGGAGCTGTAATGAGAAATGCAGATGTGCAAATAAATTTGACACATCAAACTTGCCAAATTCTTGAGGGGGTAAAATTGGGTTCAGACTATTTTATTGAGTTTTAGATGGGAGGTAAAAAATCAATATGGAAAAGAAATAAGTCAATCAGATACAGATTTTAATATCAGGAAAACCACTACTGATTTATGATCTTTGCTGTTACTTATGCAACCTGAGTTTCCACTATCCCAGGTAAAAGATGGTCATAATCTTATAGAACTAACATATGCAAAGAACAATCACAATGTCTGGAACATAGCAAGTTCTATAACATCTATCAACAAATGATAGACATATTGTTCTAGAAGACTTTTGACAAAGTTTGCAGTGTTCCAAGAGTCACACGAGGGAGAAAGTAAGCATTGAATTTAAGGGTTAGAAAGAAAATACCCAGAAGAGCAGGTGAAAGATAGGTGAAAAAGAGATCAGAGAAATTAATATGCAGTCAACTTGCACGGAGAGAAATGAGGATAGCTTATTTCTTATGTAGATTTCCGTTTTCCAGGACTTGCTTCTGATTTTGCAAGAAGTTAAATTATTAAAGTCGAGTCAAAGTCTTCTGAACATTAAAATCTTTCTGCATTGATTTGGAAGATTTTATCGCTGACATGTGCAATCCCCAAAGAAACACACAAGTGCTAGGGCAGTGTCTGCCTGAATGTTGACCTCCACACTCACTGATACATAAAAAGAAACAGAACAGACAGTAACTTAAGGGTTGCTAAACCAAGCTATTTTCCTAAGTGGCATTCCATTTCCCCCATCTCTGTAAAAACTTTACAGTTCATTAATTTTGTGGGATTTCAGGATCCCGAGTCTGTAATTCTTGCTTAGTGCTCTCCCATATGCTCTGGCAGGGAAGATGAGCATAAACTGCTCCCAACCACACATCAGTGCCAGACCAGCAACTCTGGGCTCAGACCTAGAGATTTGCTTCAACTTGGATGTTTAACATCTGCCTGATTTATGGTATCCCTGCTTTATGAAGAGAGCTGGTAAAAGCTGTTGGGGAGCATTTTGATGCCACTGGTGTTCATTTTCAGCAATAAATTGCAATGATGTTACAAGAGCAAATGTATCAGACAAGCAGATTCCGTTATGGTATAAGGCCAGCAGCATCCTGGGAAAAATCACAATATATGTGGGATGCAAAAAGCTACCTTCATGTATCATTTAGGGCATATTTTTAAATTCATAGGAAATTAGGAAGATGGACATTAAGGTTCCCATAGCCACACTAATTGGGCCACATGATTATCTGACCATCAGGTTGTGTATAGCATCAAGTAGGATGGATGAGTCTAATGAATTAGACCCGAGTCAATCAGCCATCTGCGGTATGGAACTGTTGGTCCTAATGGTCTGATCATACTTGTGTTTGTACTATGACATTTTACATGGCCCATGTATTATCTCCTAACTTGTTAAACAGTGTTACAGTCACTTACATCTCCCCAGCTCCTCTCTCCCTAATTCTTTCATGTCCAGGAGCTTCATTGCTTTTCACCCAAAAGCTTTGTAATCTCCCTGGCATGAGTGGCTCCCCTAACCAATCTATACCTGATCTTCAAATTAACCTTCCTAAAACACCACTATATTCATATTAACCACTGTTCAAAAACCACCAGTGTACTTTTGCATCTTAAAACACTGCTATAACACATTTCATGCTAATTTATGGATCTGGTCTTCTTGGGGATCTTCCCTAGCCCCACAATTGTTTTGTATCTTCCTCATTTGACATTGAACTCTTTGACAGCAGAGATGGTGATGGTATGTAATGGGTCCTAATTAAATATTTGCTGAATGACTAAATGAATGAGCCTGCTCATGCATTGTGGCTGGCATTATGAACTAGTAAAAAGTCTTCTAGAAAGTAATTTTTAAGTATCAATACTTATTAAAATATTCATAATATTTGACCTTAAAATAATATTTCTGAGCACGTATTCTAAGATAATCATTCAATTGGGGAAGCAGTGTTCATGAAATATTGCCTATAGTAGTGAAATGTTGGAATGAATTTAAAGTAATAATAAGAGAATGACTAAGTAAATTAAGGTAACTCCACTTGATGAATATTATAAGTAATAAAAATAATTATAAAGCTTTGTTAGTGAAATAGAATATTCTTATGACCTACTTCTTTTTAAAAGTACTGAAAATTGAAATTATGTTTTATTCACTTATCTAGGCTGAGTGGCTTTTTCTAAAATACTCAAATGCGAAAATGGTGGTATTATAAAAATATTTTCTTTTTATTCAGATTTCTGTTAGTGTTATAGTACAAGTAAGAAGATCACCTTCCTGCCTAATAAATGGACACTTCAATATGCTTACCCTAATGGAATAAAATCCAGATCCAGCCAAACATTCCAGATATCAGACAGTCTTTTCTAAGCTTAATTTCAAGGGTTATTTCTTTTTCTTTTTGATTGTGAACTATAATAGGTACAGAAAGCACAAAAATAAAAATTATGCAACTCAATGATATCCTATTAATTGAAGCCCTATGTGGGCACCCCCCATATCAAGAGGAGAACATTGAGGACCCCTGCCCATCTCTCTGCTCCCCACACCAAAGGAAACTACTATCTCCACTATCTTGTAATCATTCATTTTGCTTCTTTACAGTTTCATCCCATAACCATTATCCATACATATCACAATTTGTTTTGAACTAATAGTAAATGGAATCATATGCTTACATTTTTTAGTTCTTTTTTCTTAAAAATTATATTGTTTAAATTTATCCATATTGCTACATTTTATTCACTTATCTAGACTGGGTGGCTTTTTATAAAATACTTAAAAGTGAAAATGGTGGTATTAATAATTTTCTTGATTGTCACATGACTATACAACATTCATCTATCCATTCCATTGTTGACAATATCAGAGCTCTTTCCAACTTGAGGTTACCATGTATAATACTTCTGTGAACATTCTTATACACATTTCTAGGCACTCATGTGTATGTATTTCTGCTGGATACATATCTAGGAGTGAAATTGCTGGATCATAGCAATATGTGTATTTTTAATATTCATAGTTAATGTCTATCTAATTATATTCTATAGCATTTGTGCAAATTTCCATTCCCACCAGCAATGTATAAGAAAATGTATCCTTGTAAACATTTGATATTACCAGTCTTATGTTTTAACCTAAGACTGATACTCTAGTGAGCGTAAGGTGTTATCTCATTGTGATTTTAGCTTGAATTTTTCATAACTAATTATACCTTTGTATGTTTCCTGTTTATTTGCATATTTTCTTTATGAAGTGCTTATTCAAATCTCTTGTTCATTTTTCCATTGGGTTGTATGTTATTTTCTCATGTATTTATAGAAGTTATTTATATATTCTAGATACAAGTCCCTTATTATATGTGTTGCAAATATCTTATACCACTACACTGCTTGTCTTTTAGGTAAGAAAGTTATAACAAATTTTGATGAACAGAGATTTTTAATTCCAATGAAGCCCAATGTATTGCATTGGCCTTTATGATGATATTTTTACTGTCTTGTTTAAAAAGTCTTTCCCTTCCCAGTCGTCCTATATTATCCTATAGAAGTTTTCTTTTTGGTGATATTTAGATCTACAATCTATGACTTGGAACTGATTTTGAATTTTGGGGTAGGGTGTATGGTACCATTTTTTTTCTTTTTCTTTTTGCCCCATAATGCATGCTCCATCAACCCCAGTTCCCTATAAGCAAACTTTACTTTCATTCTAAATATTTGTGCCACAACTTTCTCCCCAATTTTGCCTGCTGTTTCTATCACCAGCTGTTCAGGTTCTGCCTATCCACCAAGGTCTAGTTTATATGCAATCCCAACTGCAGTGCTCATTCTCTAGAATGAATTTCTATGTCTGCTATCTTTCCCCACTAAACTCCCAAAACATATTTTCAGTATCTTTCATTTATCATTTAACACATTTATATACTGATAACATGTAACCAATGATGTATTTCGAAAACATCTCATCAAATATACTAAACAATAAACTCCCTGAGAAAAGTATTTTGTTTTTGAACATCAATAAATAATAAGGACTTGATATAATGAACAATAAGGACCACTATTGTGGGACCTCAAACAGATTCAAGTTGATCAGAGAAAATAAGGGAATATGACATTGCATTCATCAGAGTGGTGGGGTAAGAGTCACACCCCCTCATATATCTTATTTTACCCTTAGTATGTTTCAAGACTCCACCAAAGATCAAAAGTTCTTTAAATACAATGTTCAGTATAGATAAAGGGGGGATTTGTCGAAATTGCTCAAAGATCTGGTACTGTTAGTAAGATATTTTTAAATACAGAGTACTAGTCAATTGCTTAAGATAGCCAATCTGGATAATTGAGGAAGAGAAGTGTTATTCTTTTTTTTTTTTCACATTTATTAAGAAAATATTTACTGAGGACCTACTGGTTTAAGATACAATTCTAGGTGTTGTGTACATGTCAATAAATAAAACAGACAAATCCCAGTCATCATGGAGGTGGCAACCTAGTAGGAGAAGCCTATATTGAACAGCTACAGGTACTGATAAGGTCACTGAGGAAAAGTAAGCAGAGTGTACTTAGCAGAATTTTGGTACCCACGAACTGACCCCTGGTGTCACTTTTGTGACAAAGTTACTACGTTGCACCACATAGCAACAAGGACTGACTAAAGGTAGTAATCGGTTGACCTTAAAATAGAAAGATTATCCAGAAATATCATAGTGGGCCCATTGAAATCACATGAGTCATTCAAAGCATAGAACAAGGGCGGAAGAGGAGGTCAGCAGAGGTTTAGGAGAGGAAATAAAAGATACAGTCAGAAATGGAAAATGTGGTGTCTTAAGGGCCTTTAAAATTTTACCAGAAGCTGTCAAAGAATTCTGAGCAGGAGCATGATGTAGTAAGATTTCCATTAAAGGGATTGTAAAAGGATAACTTCTTGTTACATAGTAATTCACTCCAGGGAGATTTGCAGAGATGCAGGAACAGTCAGGAATCTACTGTGGTGGTCAAGGACAGAGATAGCATGGCTGGGACCAGGACCAGTTGAATACTGAATATGCAGCCAACAGAGTTTGCTAATGGATGGATGTGGGACAAGAGAAAGAGGGGTGTGGAATAGGTAGTAGGATGCACCAGTCTGGAGACGTGTGAAAGGAACTAACTGCACAGATGCTACTTTAAGCTGTCAGATTGGAGGAGATTTCTTGGGGAGTGAATGTAATTGGAAAAGAGGCACGATCTCTGAGGCAAGTGATATGGAGAGATCTGGAAGAGCTTGCAAGGTCTAAGGCGCATCAGAGGGTCCCAGCAGCCGAAGGTTGCAGGAGCAGGGGGTGCTCAGTGCAAACACTTGCAGGAGCCCTGGGAGAAAAGGACTGGGTCTGACTGAACCACTGATTCACATAGGGAGGTCACTGCTGACCTTAACCAGACTGGCTCTCAGGAGCGGTGAAGATAAGTGTCTATTTGGGCGATCTCAAGAGGAAGGGAGGAAATGAAGATAGTGAGTACAGACTTCCCTCCCCCCGAGACAAGATGATTTGTTTTGTTTTTTCCCATTTTTGAAATTGAAGTAACATTACATTATAACATTATGGAAGTTTCAGTATTCATCACTGAGCAGACATTTCTTAAATCATTTCACTGCCAATAGATTTAGAGAAAAGAAGCTGTGCAGGAGCAAGAGAAAGTCACTTTTTTTCCAAGCTGGGAGCTATTATAGCCTATCTTGGGTGTCAACAGGAGTGATCCAGTAGAGAGTGGGGTATGAAATGGCAGAAGAGATCCAGGTCCCAGCAGAAGAGGGAGAGCAGATGAGTGCAGGGGTCTGCAGGTTGTAACACATGTCAGGAGGATATGACTGTGTCCTCTGCAGATAACAGTAACCACCAGGAACACACACACAGCACTGAACACTTTGCAGAAATACACCCTCGTTATTCCACTAGAGTCCCAACAAGATGGGTCTTATTTAATGCGCAAAGACAATTCAAAGACATTTAGTAACTTGACTGGGGTCATTGGTGAGGTGGGAATCAGATGGGAGGTCTTTGAGACCAACTCAAGAGAGCCATACATTACAGGGATTCCTAAACAGAGTCAATGGAGGTGGTTCCTGTTTAGACCAACTGGAGATTGCCTGGAGCAGGTCAGGCCTTAATGGTGGATGGAGTTGAAAAAAGTCAGGATGGAAAAGATTTTTGTGAACAGAAGGGTAAGAGACAACATATATTAACCAGGTTGGAAGCATGAAGAAAAAGCAGTGGTTAAGCACTGCACTGTGGAGCTGTCGGCAGCAGCGATGTGAGTTCAACGCCCGGCCAGGGAGATTCCCACATGGCGCTGCAGACCTCTCCTGACTCGCCCGCTGCTCCCCTCAGCAGTATTATTTCCGTCGATCTGCCTGTGCTGCTCCCCACTCTGTCTCTGGTGAGCCCTCTCGCTGCCCCACGCCTCTGGCCTGTACCCCAGCTTGTATGCCTAAATAAATCTTTTTAAAAAAATTAAAACTAAGACAAAAAACTAGAAATTCCTAATAGGGACAAAATTTTTCACTTGAATTATATCTATTCATTTTAGGTTCATACTCGGTTCACCCCGAAAGTCCCCTCGATGATGTCCCAATAAATCCAAGCTTCCATGCAGGCCAGAACTTGGCTCCCATCACTATTTTAATATGGGGTACACACGGATACCCATGCCAGCTTTGGAATCCCTTCTTCCTTGTGCTTTTCAGGCTTCTGTGCCCACCTGTTCATAGATACAACCATGTCCTCATGGAGTTCATTGCCATGGCCCCCACAGCCTGTGTTCATAGCTAGATGCCCCATCTGGGCCAGGGACTGACTCGCTGCCTGACCTTGGGTAGCCATTTGGTACATGGTCTGGTGCAGAGTCAAGGAGAATGTCTATCTTCCCAACATGGGCCACATTTTATTTCTGGGGCCCCCACAATGAATTAGGGTCCAGAAACTCAGCATTTCTGTGGCTTCCTGGTTCTTCCCTTGGTCATTATACCACAGAGATAGTTTTGTCCATTTTTTGCTCTTAGGGAAATCCAGTTCACCTCTGAAGAATGGATGGTAGAGGACACTCTACCATCTTGCCACTTGTCCCTCTTTCCTTCTCGTTATCTTATTTCAACCCAAATCTCTCCTTTCTCTCCATTTAAATCATGGTGACAAGAGCTGGGGAAGAGAAGAGGAGGTACTTTGTGGCCAACAATGGCTGTGGTCCGGTCAGCCCAACACGGCTACTTCCCTCCTCTCCCTGGCTAGCCAAGTGCACATTGACTGCAGGAACCTGAGTCTAGAGTCTAACGAGTAAAGAAAAACAGATTTTTTTAAAAAATATATATTTTTATTGTTATTTATGTCTTTTACATTTTGTATTCCCCTTGGGTAGCCCACCACCAATTCACCCGTGATCCATCTCCATGGTCCCTTGTGTTCTTTTCTATTCCATTTTGTGCCCTTTTCCTTCCCTCCCTCCGCCTCCCTCCTCCCCCCACC
>PVIJ01019729.1:0-22792 GCA_004024925.1 Scalopus aquaticus | reverse complement strand
TATTGTGTGCAAAGATCTTTTCCCAGTTGGTAGGGTGTCTGTTAGTTTTGGTTAATGTCTCTTTTGCTGTACAGAAGCTTTTTATTTTGATATAATCCCATCTGTTTATATTGTCTTTCACTTCCTTCGCTTTGAGGGATGTGTCTTTCAAGATTTTGCTGAGATGTATGTCGTGTAGAGTTTTGCCTATATTTTCTTCCACGCCTGTGAGGATGGCACACATTAAAAATACAGGCAACAACAAATGCTGGAAAGGATGTGGAGAAAAAGGAACTCTTCTACACTGCTGGTGGGAATGTGAACTGGTCCAACCACTATGGAAAGCTGTATGGCGATTCCTCAAACTGCTCAACATGGAGCTTCCATACAACCCAGCAATCCCACTTTTGGGAATTTACCCAAAGGATACAAAAACACTAATCCGAAAGGATACATGCACCCGTATGTTCATTGTGGCACTGTTCACAATTGCAAAGGTATGGAAGCAACCCAGATGTCCAAAAATAGATGATTGGATCCAGAAGATGTGGTACATATACACAATGGAATACTATTCATCATGGAAAGAAGATAAACACATGCAATTTGCAGCGACATGGATGGAATTAGAGGGGATCATACTCAGTGAAATAAGCCAGAAAGAAAGAGAAAAATATCAAATGGTTTCATTTATAACAGGACTATAAGGAAACCAAATAGGAGAGAAAAGAACACAAGGGACCATGGAGATGGATCACGGGTGAATTGGTGGTGGGCTACCCAAGGGGAATACAAAATGTAAAAGACATAAATAACAATAAAAATATATATTAAAAAAAAAGAAAAGAAATTAGCATCTCACTTTTTATAAAACACCAATACTTCACAATACCACTATTGTCTACCAAAGACCACAGTCTGAGGCCAAACATTTGCCCAGGGTTGAAGCTCATGGACCTGTGTTTTCATTTTCTATTCTCCAGAACAACTCAGATTCTGTCCTTCCTTGAGATTCAACCAAGTTCTTTCTACCTGAGTTGGGAATGTTCTGTCTCTTTAACTTACCTCATGTCCTTCTTGTAACTTCTGAATGTCCAGAATTTACAGGAAAACTGAATGGACATCTTCAATCCCTTATTTCTATACTGGTGCCCTCTGAGCTACTGTCTTCAGCCTCCAGATTTTCAGAATCCTAGTGTGTGAGTGCTATCCTCTGAGAGGCACCTGAGGGCTTTCCAGGGGTGACTCACAATTCTCCACCAGTTTCCCCCAACGCAGTGGCCTCCTGGTGAGCAGCACCAGAACTTAAATGGAAGCTTCATGAGGTAAGAACAAAATGATAATCATGTTTACTCCTGTACCTGTAACCCTGCCATACCCCGACCCCTGGCCCAGAATTGGTGCTCAACAAGTAGCATTGAATGAATGAATGAATGAATGAATGAATGAGTCAATGGGGTGTTAATGTTGCTCTTCAGGTCACACTTCATTATTTCTTGCCATTTAAAACTAAGTCTTTTTTTAAAATACAGTTTAATTCGACCCATTGGATTATGCTCCTTGTAGCGAGAAGGCTAAGAAAGAAAAACAATCAACACTAAGGGTGACTCCGTCTCTGGGTACCCTTGACAGGGAAATTTAGGTAACTTCATCTAAACTTGGGTGATAAATACCCAAGCATTATATTGTCACTTGCTTCTCCTACTTATGAAACAAAAGGCCTGTCTTGTTCTTCACTATTAAATGGGGCTCCTTGGTTTCTACATGGATAATTATCAAAAATTTCTATTTCCCCCTACCCCTGGGCACTTTTCTGGTAGACTAGAGCCTTTTGGGTCAGGTGCCAATGGAAAAAAAAATATGTTCAGGCCCCCCAGCAAAACAGATCAGCTAAAAATCTTCGTATGAGACTTGTGTTGACACAAAACATACAAAACCAGCTACTCCACCCACCAAGTTAATCCCTCTTGAGTAGCATTGTTCACTTCTTGTGCCCATAAGGACACCCTCCCAGAACTAAGAATGCCTATAAACTTCGATGGGAACAAAGATTATCCTTTATATAAAATTTAACATTTCCTTTTATTATAAATATGGACCACAAAATATAGCTGGTTTGGCACAGATATTTTCCTATCATATTACATAAATTGCAGATATAATCAATTCTCATTATTCATGGCAGTTGTGTTTTACAAAGTCACCTTGAACACTGAATTAGCATATACTGAAGCATAGATCCCAGGGGGAAATAAGGTTAGGTTCCCATGAGCCTTTGGTCACAACAGTTTCATCAACCAACATATAGATAACCTTGTTTTGTGTATGTTTTTTGTTTAAACACACCTTACTTAATTTATGCTTGATTCATTAACATCAAGCTCGCAGCTGACAGTGCCTTAACTCACACCTGAATGAAGTTCATTTACGTGCACATTTTTTCCACAGGGCACATCACAGTCTCTTGTACTTCAATACTGTACTTGGGATCCATTTTAAACATAGAAATCACCCACAAAAAGAATAAAAATACCCCAAATGTGGCACTAAGTGGTATGAAAATTGAAACAAGAAAGCAGAACTTTACCTCAGCAGGGAAAGTGTATGTCAGATGACACATTTTTCTCTGCTGCAATGACCACAAAAGTGCCCTAAACATTGCTTTGTGGGTTACAAATAAATTTTAGCAAGTTGGCAAACTAACAAACATGTAACTCATGAATAATGAGGATTAACTCTATCTTGAACTAATATGTATGGTCATCAACACATTGAACGAACTATAAATTATTAGACCCCTTCTTTGCTTTGAAGAATGTTAACCCGAGGGGCCTCTCTGATGGTGCAAGGGGTTAAGTCTCAGCACTATCAAGCTATCTGCTGCCACTGCAGCACAAGTTCCATCCTCAGCCAGGGAGCTAATCCACGTGGTCCAGCAGACCTCTCCTTTCTCACCGACTACTCCCTTCAACAGTGTATCTGCCTGTTCTATTCCCCACTCTATCTCTGGTGAATCCTCTCATCCCACACCTCTGGCCTACACCCCAACTCTTGTCTGCATAAATAAATAAAAAGAAATCTTTAAGGAAAAAAAAGAATGTTAACCCAAGTAGAGATCCCCAGGCTTCCCCAGCCTGCCATGGCACTAAGAGGTTATGTGCTCTGGGGGGTGGTGCTTTGAGACAAAAGAACTTCACAATTTAAAAAGTCTAATAGCACAACATAATTTATTTTCTTCCTGGAAAGGACCAGGTGGAAATTCTGAAGTAAAGAAGTCTGTTTGACTCATCAGTTACCCAACGTTTCTGACCCAGAGTCCTTTACTGGAATGAGAGCTATTAATACCCCATGGGTGTCATGCTCTGCAGAACCACCTTAGGAGATGATGTGGAGAGGAATTAGCCTCTGTCTGCATCACTCGCTGGCAGTGTCAGGAGTCCTCAGGTGTATTAAGACCAGAAACTCTACCTCCCATCTTTTGTATGAGGTAAGATGTGTTTGGAATCCTCTGCAACAACAGCCTTCCTGGTAGAAATATAAAAGACAAAGTCAGCACCTCTCC
Source organism: Scalopus aquaticus (assembly GCA_004024925.1). Taxonomy (NCBI): domain Eukaryota; kingdom Metazoa; phylum Chordata; class Mammalia; order Eulipotyphla; family Talpidae; genus Scalopus; species Scalopus aquaticus. The sequence continues at coordinate 19,251 of PVIJ01019729.1, read as the reverse complement.
TGGGCCCTGAGATGCAGGGCACATTCACTGTGCTGTATGGATTTCCTGATGAATGGATGCATCAATATGCTATTAACATGTCAGTTTCTCATTAAATCTGAGTACAGAATCCATGTTTGCCCGGCAGGATGAACTCCTCTAATCCGATCTGGCAGAGGTTCTAGCATAAATATTCATACAAGCTGGGGCTCTTTTAATCTGGTCCTTTGCTTGGGTAAAGAGGGAATAGGTAGAGGTTGCTTTCAAAGTGTGTTTTCTGGGTCACTTCTTAAAACCACAGTATCAAACAATAATGGCTTCATCATCATGAATCTGTCATTAAGGAGGATTACACTTCTGAAGCTCTTGGATGGATGGAAATTCAGAGGAGAAATAAAGAGCACACAATGAGGCTTGCTAAAGATTTCTTTAGGCATTGTGCTCCTGGCTGACTGTTTATAATTAATTACATTGAGTTTTTATAGGAGCACTTTCATCCTCAGAGTGCTGCAGATGTAACTCACACATTCACAAAGCTGCAGTCAATAAGCTTCAACAGAAGAGTGGGCAGGATTGCACGCCAAGGGCTTCCAGGGCAGCTTCAGACCCTGGGGGATTTTCCATCTCACCTGAGGATGAGATGCACACTTTGCACAGGCTCAGAAAAAGCCCCTGAGTGTTAATATTTTCACAGTGATCTCCACACTGCAGCTCTGTAAATAATCAGCCAGAGTCTGCACATCGAGGGAGGCTGCTAGAGAAGCAGGGAGTTTTGAAGGTCTGTAAATGGAGACTCAAAGCTAATAAAACTCTGGTGGGAAGAATAAAACTCTGTCCTGCTGCCTCCTGGAGATGGGGGACACCTCAAAACACAGTCAGTAAGAACTTCAAGAAGGTACAGATTTGGAACACTCTACTCTGGGTTTGAATTTTGTTTAAACTCCTGGTGCCTCAATTACTTTCTCTTAAATAGGAAGCAATAATGCAGTCATGTGTTGCTTAGCAACACAGATACATTCTGAAAAACGTGATCTTAGGTGATTTCATTTTTGTCTGAACATCACAGAGTGCACTTATATACACCTAGATGGTCTAGCCTACTAAAATCCAGGCTATGTGGTGATACATTGGAACCACCATCATCTGCAGGGCCATTGTTGACCTAAATGTTAAGTGCTGTTTACCAGCACTATTGTGAGCATTAACAAGAGCTGATGCTTACAGAGGGCACATATTTTCTCCCTTAACCCTTGTAACAACTATTTAAAGCAAGAATGTCACAAATATCTGCTTTTACAGATATCTAAACAGTAATAGAGAGCAATCAAGTAACTTGATGAAGATTGCACAACTAATATAAGATGAATCTGTAATTGGGAGTCTGTTCATCTGGCTCCAGGCTCCATGCTGGTAGCCACTATGCAACCCTACCTTTTTTAAGATGATGTTTGCTCGATATCAACGCGAGTCAATAGACAGGTGAAAATATGGTCATCTAATGGACAGAACATTTGATAATACTTTTTTAAAAGAAGAAATAACACTCAAAAAACTCAAAATAAATCTACTTTCCTCTTTTTGCCCTTTTAAATTTTTTATTGTGTTTAAATATATATATAACATAATGTTTACCATTTTAACCATTTTAAGTATAAGATTCATTGGCATTAAGTACATTCACAATGTTGTGCAAGTATCACCACTATCAGTCTCCAGAAATTTTCATCAGACTAAACAGAAACTGTGCCCATTAAATAATAATTCCCCAATTCCCCTCCTCCCAGCCCCTGGTATTCCAATTTTGTCTTTATAAATTTCCCTCTTCTAGCTACCTCATATAGGTAGAATTATGCAATACTGTCTGTCTTTGTTTGGTTTATTTCACCTAGTATACTGTTTTCAATGTTCATCTAACATATAGCTTGTATCGGAATATTACTGTTTTTTATGGCTGAGTAATATTCCACTTCACACACACACACACACACACACCCCTATGTATATAACACATCTGTTTGTCCATTCATCTGTTGGTGGACACTTGGGTTTCTACCTTTTGGTTATTGTGAACCATATTGCTATGAATGTGGGTGTACATTGTCTGTTTGAGTCACTGCTTTCAGAGTTTTGGAGTATATACCCAGGAGTGAAATCACTGGATCATATGGTAGTAATATATTTAACTTTTTGAGGAAATTTCAATTATTTTACAAAGTGACTGCAACATTTTACATTCCCATGAAGCACAAAATTTCCAATTTCTCCACATTCTCAATAACATTTTTTTTTGTTTTCCTTTTATTAATTAGATAATAGCCATCTAACTAGGAACAAATGGTTATCTCATTGTGTGTTTTTCCTTCAGCTTTATTTAGGTATAATTGACAAAATTTTAACATATTCAAAATGTCGATGTCATGATTTGATACACACATACATTGTGAAAAGATTCCCATGGTCAAATTCATTAACACATCCATCACCTCAGGTATTTACTTTTTTTTTTTTTTTTTTTTGATGAGGACACTTAAGTTCTACTCTTCACAAATTTCAAAATATACAATTATACAATAGGGTGTTATCAGCTATACTCACCATGCTTTACATTACTCTACAGACTATTTATCTTGTGACTGGATGTTCATGTGCTTTTACCAATCTCTCCCTATTTTCCCCAATCTCTAGCTCCTGGAAACTATCATCTACTCTCTGTCTCTATAAATTCAACTTTTTGGGTTTTTTGTTACACATACAAGTGATACCATATGGTATTTATCTTTTTCTGTCTGGCTTATTTCATTTAGTAGCATGCCCTCCTGTTTTCCTTATATTGTCACAAATGGCAGGATTTCCTTTTTCAAGGTTGAATAATATTCTGTTGTGTATAGGTACTACAATTTCTTTATCAACTTATCTTCTCCAGTGGGGAACACTGACAGTAAAGGCTGTTCATTTGGATGGGAGCAAGGAAGACTTCAGAAGTCTTTGTATTTTCCCCTCAATTTTGCTGTGTACCAAAAACTGCTCTAAAATGTAAAGTGTATTTTTAAAAAATTAAGCCAGTTGATGGTAATTTGGTAGCTGAGGCTATATAGCAACTCATTAAAAAATCTGTAATGTTGTCCTGCACTGAAGGCAGAAAAGCCATTGTGTAAATTCAGGCAACAGGCCAAGGCCATGTAAGTCTCATTAACCTTCCTTCATGTTAAAATGTTCTTTTGGAGCTGAGTTTCATACACTACTGCCTATAGATTTTGCAAGGTTATACTTCTAAAAATAAATTTCTAATAAAAACAAGATTATGTTCCACCATTGTAACTTTATGTACCAGCAGCACACTGCTAGAAAGTAAGATTTTTAAATTTTATTAAAGTCAAAAAGCACAAAATACTCAAGAGTAAAACTAACAAAAAACACATAAGACCTCTATACTGAAGAAAATACTTTGCTGAAATAAATGTTAAGAGACCTAAATAAATGGATCTATATACCACATTCATAAAACAAAAACTAAATATTATTAAGTTGGTGAATTTACTAAAGTTGATCTACAGATTCAGCATATTACCTATATGTAATTTCAAAGGTTTTTAAAATATAATATGAGGGGCCTCCCTGGTGACCTAGGGTTAAGTCTCAGTGCCATCACCACTACTACAGCCTGAGTTCAATCCCCAGCCAGGGAGTTAACCCACATAGGGCGCAGCAGACCTCTCCTGTCTCTCCCACTGCTCCCCTTAGTAGTATATTTCAGTAAATCCACCTGCTCTGCTCCCTACTCTGTCTCTGGTGAATCCTCTCACCCCTCACATGCACCTCAAATTGTATGTATATATATATTCAAATATATATATTCAAATTATATATATATATAATTTGAAGCTAATACTAAAATATGCAGAGAAATATAAAGAATCTAAGTCAGTTAAAACAATTTTGGGTAGAAAAAAATAGAAGTGTTTGACTTAAAACTTACTGTAACACTGCAACAATCAAGATAGTGTGTTGCTGACATCAGGTCGTACAAGTAGTTCAAGAGAACAGAACAGAGTGCTTAGAAACAAACTCCCATTTTATATGATCATCTGAGATTTTACAAAGCTGCCAAGGAAATTCAGGGAGAAGTAAAGTCTTTTTAATAAATGTTACTAGAGCAACTGGATATTTTTTTAAGAACTTTCACCTCTGGGCCTCCCTGGTGGTGTAGGGGTTAAAGTCTCAGTGCTATCAAGCTATCTGCAGCCACTGTGGCCTGCATTCCATCCCCTGCTGGGGAGCTAATCCACATGGCACAGCAGACTTCTGCAGCAGACCTGCCTGTCTCACTGGTTACTCCCCTTAGCAGTGTATTTCAGTCCATGTGCCTATTCTGCTCCCTACTCTGTCTCTGGTGAATCCTCTCACCCCCTGCACCTCTGGTCTACACCTCAGTTCTTATATGCATAAATAAATAAAAATAACAAATCTTTAAAAAAAATACAGAGGTTTAAAAAAAACTTTCCCTTCTATATAATATCACATATAAAAATTAATTTGATAGGGATCATGGACCTAAATATATAAGCTAAAACTAAAAATCCTCTAGAGGAAAACATCAGAATATATCTTCACCTTTTGGAGGTTGTTGAGAGTTTCCTAGAAAAGACACAGAAACAGTTACCCAAAAAAAAAAAAAAAGTAAATAAGAAAAAATTAACATTATTTTGTTAAATTAGACAAAATTTAAAACCTCTGTTCATCCAAAGACACCACGAACAGGAAATATTCACAAAACATAGATTTGGCAAACAGTTCCAGAATGTTTAAAGAATTCCTACAACTCAATAAAGATAAACAAACTTTTTTTTAAAGATTTGAACATAAACAAAGGAATGTGAATAGCCAATAAGCAGAATTAGTACATGAGAAAGTACTCACCATCCTTAGTCACCAGGGAAATACAAATTAAAATCACAATCAAATACCACTTCTCACACACCAATATGGCTAAAAGTGAAAAAAACTGACAGCCCCAAGTGTCAGCAAAAATATGGAGCAAAAACTCTTAAATGTAAGTTTTTTGGAAAAGTTTTCTTACAAAACTAGTCATATATCTACCCTATGATGCAGAAAATTTACTCTTAATTACTTACCAGCCTATATGTCCATGAAAAGACTTGCACAAGAATGTTCATAGCAGTCTATTCATAATAGTTAAAATCTGGAAGCTGTCCAGATGTCCATCAATAGGAAAATGAATAAACCTATGAAACACTATGCAGCAATATATATAAAAACCAATGACACACACAAGAATGAATCTCAAACTATTATGCTAAGGAAGTCTTCTGCAAAAAGGCATACACTGTGTGACTCATGTATGTGTACATGAAATCTAGAACAAGAAAAACTAATCTATGATTTAAAAAAATAGAAAAATGTTCAGACAGAGTGGGCAGAAACTGGGGAAGGACATAAAGGACTTTCTGGAAAGGTAATACCATCTTCATAATGGTTTGAGCTGCACAGATATATGCACTTACCAAAGAAGCAAAACATACCAAAACTCACTTAAGGTTTGTATACATTACTGTATGTAAATGCTATAAACATTTGGAAGTTAGACATGCAAAAATATGAATGGCTATATCTTCTAATTACCTTTATAAAATAAGTTGGGGGGTGGATTTAAGTACCTTAAGGCAGGGGTATGTGTGTGTCTGTGTGTCTGTGTGTCTATGTATACACCTATAGATGAATAATTTTTCTGACAAATCTTGAAAGTCTATAAAGGTCACTGGAAAAATCCATTAAAATATTATGCAATTTATTTCAACCTGTAATATTTTACAGGCATATAAAAAGAGTTTTGTATCTACATAATTGCTAAGCTGGTTTCATTACAAGAAATATCAGAGGGAAAAAAAGATGATAAGCTCCTAAACTTTAGAGCATATAAATAGGGTTATAATTTGGGAGAAGGCAAGACATAAGGAAAAGAGAGAGAGGATAATTAGGACACAAAAAAGGAACAGGACTCATGAATTACCTTGAAAGCACAATTTTAAAATATAATTATCTTAATTCATTCCCATCCTGAGGAAATGTACAGAATAAAGCCAACAGTTCCTCCCTGGCCTGCTGACAGCTTTATTAAGCCAAGTGACTTCTGATGTTCCCATTCAAAGAAGCAGAATCCCTTTATGGGAGACCAGGCTGGTGTAAACTTTGCAAAAGGAAGCAAGAGACATTAATTAGATGTTGGATTATATTGCAAACCATGTCAGGGCTGATAAGCTATGTGGACCAAGTGCACAATGAGAAACTCTCAACAACTGGAAAATCTGACATTTGGAGTGTTCACTATTTGCTCTTCAGCACTATGACCCTGTTTCTGTCTGACCAGGTGAGACTGCCCAGTGAAGATGTCAAGGAGGGATTTTACCTCCATCTATCATGGTGGAATAGTTCATTCACTGTGACATCATATTCTCTTTCTCTCATGGAATCCAAGGAAAATAAAGAGTAGTGCAGAATATGGGTAAAAACTCAAAAGCTACCAAGGAAATTAAAGTAATTTTATTATTTTAGAAATTTAGTATTCTGAGAAAACGTGGGAGCTGATGTAACATTTTGCCTTAGAGTCAGGTTAAGATTTGAATGTTGGCTCTGTTGTGCGACCTTAAAAAAGTTACTTAAAAGCTCAAGCCTCAAGTTCCACATATTTTTATATCCTTATATTTGACATGAGAAGTCTATGAGTATTAAATGAGATAACACAAGTAAAGCTGCAAATCATAATAGCTTATCTACATTCCCAAAATCCAAAAAGCTCCTACAACTAGGTTCATTACCAAACTTATTTGGAGGCACAACCTGACTTGACCTACCACTTAACCTTGATCCTTTTTAATGTGAACATTCATGTTTAATTGCAGAAATATTAATGTCTTCATTATGGGGAATTGCCCTGGATACCACATAATATGTGGTATATGCAATGTATTGGTTTACACATAATTAATAATTTAAATTAGCTTCATAAATTCCAAAAATTCAAGAATTCAGAAGTGTGAACCTCTATGACATCTTCATTTTGTTATTAATTTATGAATTCCCTGTTCCTATTTTATTGTCCGTCAAGACCTCTTGCAGACAGATTCATTATGTTAAAAGAGTTTATGTAAGTTGATTCTGATGGCTTTGAGTAGATTATATGATATCAGTGAGTTGGAGTCATCTTCCAAAAGAGAAATACAATTCCTGAGCAAAGCACGCTGCTACCTACTGGCAGCCTTTGAACCCAGGATTTAAGTAGGGTAAGTCAGGACCACACTGTACAGAAGACACCACTGAACAAATGAGAGGAATCAAGGAAGGGGACACAAGGATATGGCCATACCTGACAAACCCAGCTCAATTCCATCATGGAAGTTGAGTAGACAGTCAAGGGATTTCCACTTTGCTCCCAGCTAAGGTACAAACACCCAGTTAAAGGCATTACCTAGGTCACCTAGTCCATGCAATGAAAAGTGAACTTTTGAGAACATTTGAATATTAATTGGCTGGCTACAATGCAGAAGATAGCAGACAAAAGGAAATTTTTAAAGATCTGACCTGTAGAAACTGGTTTTTGAAATTTGCATAAATTAAATGTAAACTAGGAGTACACTTACAAGAAATAAATAGCTATCCATTCATTTCAGATTTCTTAATTCTTCGGCATAAATTGTTCTGAGAACGTTATATGAGCATGCTCATTTTTAAATGAATATAAAGGTGAATTAATAATTAAAAGCATAATTTGGTTAAAAACCTAAGAACCTAGTATTTTAAATATTTCAAATGCCATGAGAGCAACCTGGCAAAAACCAACCAGAGAAGTGTTGGCACCATCTGGTGGTAAAAGTAAAAACTGTATGTATACATGACTGTAGCATGAAAGAAACCACCACAAAAATAAAAAGGCAACCTGGGGATGAGGAGATATTAGCACATCACACATTCAACAAGAGGTTAATTTTCAAAATATATAAAGAACTCATATAATGCAAGAAAGGAAAAAGAAACCACTGAAAAAATGGGCAAAAGACCTAAATAGACACTTCTCTGAAGAAGTCATAGATGGCCCACAAGCACATGAAAAAAAAATGCTTAACATCACATATTATAAAAGAAATGCAAATCAAAACTATGAGATATCACCTCATCCCTGTGAGAATGGCCCATATTAAAAAGGCTGAATGCATGTACCAGTTTGGATTTGACGAATAAAGAATCCTTGTATACTGCTGTTGGTGGAAATGCAATTTGGTGCAGGCCCTATGGAAAACAGTATGGAGAAAACGTAAAGAACAAAAAAATGGAAACACCATATGTTCCAGCAATACCACTAGTAGGTATTTACCCAAAGGATATGAAACAATTTATACAGCCCTACTTTCATAGCAGCATTATTCACAACAGCAAGTCACAGAACCAATCTAAATTTCTATCAACAGATGACTATATTAAGTAGAGCATTTAGAACAATTTACTTAATAATTTTGAGGCACAAATATTTTGAGCAATCTTTCTTAGCATTGAAATGTTGCCTTTCAGATGTAAGAATCAGGGACATCTGAAAAGTCATGGCAAACATGTAAATAAGCAAAGACTACGCAAATGAGAAGCACCATTGTAAGATTGTAATAGTACGGAGTCAGCCATCATTACTTGCTTTTGGCCATGCTGCCTTGCTGTTCAAGTGCTAAGGAAGGTGGGGTCAGGCCCTTGGGAAACCTGAACATTGACCTGAGTTACTAGGCCTCAGAGGCTCCCTATGGGCTGCTCCCAGTGGTTCCTGGCTGGGCTGGGAGTGGGTCAAGAGAGATTATGTGAACCTCACAGAGGTCTAAGCTAGAAGGGGCCACTCACGCAGAGACCTGAGACCGCAGGCCTCCCCAAACTTAGTACAGCCCCACCTGCTTTGCTCAACACTCCAGAGGCCTCTTCTGGGTCCATGGTTGCCAGATGAAAATAGTCAACTCTCTGAAGATGGATTTCTTGGCAACAGGTGAGCTCCTTAAGTCTGTGTTTCTCAGTCACAAAAGTGGTGAAGAGACATTTAGAAACCTCCAGCAAAGCTCTGTGCCTACATCAAATACAAAAATGTATTCTGATATTCAGCAATGTTTTGTATTTGATGCTGTAGAAAAATCAAAATGAAAGAAACTAGTTGTTTTCAGAGCTTTCTCCTTGCACCAAACCCCACTCCATTCCAAGATGATTACCAAATCCCGCTGTTCCTTGCCTCAGCTATTTTAACATCCAGGAGAAGCTGCCAGAGAGCCTCACTTCTGGCCACCTCAGATGATGATGCTTCAGTGCTTCGGTGGCAAGAAAGTGTGGAGAACTTTGAGGAGAAGAGAAGCAGAGTTAGGAGACCAGGAGCAGGTTCCCAGGACTGAGAGGCAAAAAAGAGAGCAGTGCGACCTTGGCAGTTTGCCCAGGAGCCTGGCCCTGCACATGGACCCAGGTGAGTGCAGAGATTGCCACCATAACACCTGCCTAGGCTTGTACAGGCCACCAGTGTGTGTAACAGGAAGCTTGCTTCCCACCTAGTATGGGACAAGAAAGCTTCTCTGAGTCCCTGTGATCCTGGAGCAGAAGGGAAACCACCATCCAACAAAAACAGAACTGAGAGTAAATTTCCTTTCTCTTCACTAAGGAAAAAACCCAAGTCAGTTTTCATCAACACTTGTCTGAGTTTGTGGAATAAAAGATGAAATGGTTACACACATAATATAGCTCCCCTCAAGACATTTCATTGAATGAGAGGGTTCCAAGCCTCAAACTACGTTTTAGAAATCACTGGTTTATTTCATTGTATATTTTTAATAGGTAATACATTCACAGGGTTGGAAAATAAAACAACATACAAGGATATATAATCCTGCTCCCTTCCCCATTTTATTAATTTTTTCCAGGCTTTCTTTTAATAAGCAGAAGCAAATAGGAATCTGTAGTCTGATTTTCTCCCTCTTCTTGCTCTTTCATTACAGTAAGATGGAAATCTTTCCACATCAACATACGGATCCTTTCACAAGTTTGATTTTTTGGTTTTTTTGGTTTTTTGTTTTGTTTTCTGTGGCTGGGTTATATTCCATTATATGGATAAACCCTCATTTATTTAACTAACCCCTAATTAATGGATATTTGTGTTATTTTCAATTGTTGCTTCAGAAATCAGATTGTACATGTTTTATTTTGCAATTATGCAAGTACATCTGTTGAATAAATTCCCAGAATTGGAATTCCTAAATCAAAGGATATATGTTTTCACTTTGACAGACACTGCCAGCTTGCCTTAAAAGGATTGTATTAATTTGTGTTTTCACAGGCAATGCAAATATATGCAGGGTCTAGGACAAAGTACAAAGAACTCCTATATCTTTATGTGAAAGTTTATCTAAAACTCATAAATTAATCCAATAAGCTAAATAAAATATGAATCTTCTAGTCTAATGCCATGATAACTATACCTTAATAAGAATCTGGTAGTCCAGGTTGGAATTTACTAACCATGAGTTCCTCAGAGTCCTATATCAGCACGCAGCAATATCCCCCCTACTCTCCCCATCCCTGTCTCAATCCCATATTCAGGTAATTTTGTTCTCACGCAGGCAGACACCCTAACCCACACATTCAAGTTCATTTCATACCACCATATGAACAGCCATCCCTCAGGGTTGGTGGTGTACCTTTCAGAGGATGCCCCAGGGGAAAGGCCTGCACATCCCACAGGAGTAGATTCTAGCTGGTTGGGCTGGAGATTCTGAGATCCCAGAAAGGGAGACGAAGGCTCTAGGTGGACATGTCTACTTGGCCACTAGAAGCTGGGCCATGTCTAGAGCTTAGAGCCTCTGAAAGAGACCTTACTGTATAGGAAGACACTTTCTTCCTCAAAAAGCAAATCTGCTATTATGCTCTTTTACCACTTCCTAACAGCCTCTTATCTGCAGATTCTGAATACTCTTGGCTAAGGGAGGTATCTGCCTTCTCCAAAGGCCTGCTTAGTGATAGAATAGAAATATTACAGCCTTCCCTTATGGAATGTCCAAATTCAGATTTTTAATGACCTTAACAACAGCCATATGCCCTTCTTTATATAAATCTGTGGCAAAAGTGAAATTAATGTCCCAAATTCAAAGTTTGTCCCTATTGGTAAGCCAGTTGTCTGGATTTTTCATTCCAGAACTATGATCATTGCATGTGTTTGTATTGTCATCAGGGCTAGGTATGTGATATCAAATCTTAAGACAAATGTGAGTTATAAACTAGAGATTTTAAAAGAATAAAGAAAGAAAGGAATGAGGGAAGGGAGGAAATTAGTCTTTCCTATACACTTTTTTTGAACTAATTCCTACTAGCCAGGAATTCTTTGTCAAGGTCAGCAATGATAGAATCTTCTTATTATTTGGAAACATGTCAAGAGCTGCCTGGAGTCGACTTCCCTGTTTTATTGTTAAACTTAACATTTAACTTTTCAGGTATTCTTTTTTTTTAAAGATTTATTTATTTATACATACAAGCTGGGGTACAGACCAGAGGCGTGGGGTGGCGAGAGGGACCACCAGAGACAGAGTGGGGAGCAGAACAGGCAGATCAGAAATACACTGCTGAGGGGAGCAGCGAGCGAGGCAGGAGAGGTCTGCCCTGCCATGTGGGATTCTCCCTGGCTGGGCATCGAACTCGCGTCGCCACAGCTCCACAGCGCAGCGCTCAACCGCTGCGCCACCAGGGAGGCCCATTTTTCAGGTATACTTGCTGCCGCTCAGACACAAACAGCAGAATTCAAGAGTTAGCTTTATGACAAGCCTTAGGCTTTTTCCTGAAATAATTCTACCCAATGAGTTCAAAACATTCCTTTTCTTCAAACTAGAAAATCTTGTAAGTTATCTTATTGTGACAGAGGAGGAAAATGTTAAAATTAAAATTCAGAAGGAACCCTCTTATCTAACACAATCAATTAATTGAAAAAGTCAAAGTAGAAAAGCATTATAAAAGATTCCACACACATCTCAAATACTCATTCTCATTCATCAAATGCATTTAAGGACAAGGTCTTTCTTTGACTAAAGTGTGTAAAATGAACTAAACAGCTTCTTTCCTATATAAACAGCCAATATGCAATGTTCAGTTCTCTAAAGAGAACAAAAATATAAGAACACTTTGGAAGTAATCTCAGAACAATGTCCTTCTAGATTTCTAGTATTTTCCCCTTTGCTACTTAATATAATAGCAATTTCTTTACAAAGTTTTCAATAGTTCTCATAGAAAAAAACTCCCTTTTCTTGCTTTTGGTTTATGTAATATTTAACTATGTCATTTACAATAACATTTGCAACTGATATAATCAGGTTTGGGAATAAACAACATTGACTTGATTCTTCTGCTTTTTGCTTATAGAAATAGGAATACACTCACATTTTTGAGAGCAGCCTACTAGCATCTGAATGGTAATTAGTCAATAGATTTTACCAAGGGAATGAGTGAATTAATATAGTGACATGGCTAAGTGAGACTTATGGTCTGTTTACAATTAATGTGTGTGCTTGCACATACATAAACACACATTCTCTGATTTCTCAGGACTGTGGGTCTTAGAAAGATCCTTTATTATTGCTGAGAAGTGGTGGTTTATGGGGATCTAATTAAAAGTCAAGAGGGCGACAGGTTTTTGCTGTGTAACATATTAACCCAAACTAAACAGCATTTACCATCTCACTGTTATAGCAGATCAAGTGTGTAGGATGGCTTAGCTGGCTTGAGGTTTCACAAGACTGATTCAAGAGGTCACCCAAGTTATGTTCCTTCCTTCCTGAACCCTGGAGTCCTATTTCAAGCTCAAAAGGTGTTGGCAGAATTCAGTTCCTGGTGGTTATAGGACCAAGGCTCTCAGCTGCTTGAGAACTCCCGTTTTCCTGAAGTGTTGTCCTCTCCATAAACCATTCAAAAGATTGTTGCTTGCGTCTTCGAAACCCTAAGAAGAGTCTCTCTCTCCAATCTGCTAAAATGGTCTTAGATAGCAAAACACAACCTTGGCAACTTTCCCCATTTATGTTGGTCAGGAGCAAGTCTCCAGGGAAAATACTGTGCTTAACTATAATTCACTGGAGGTCACCATGGGGTGTGTCTGCCACATAAAGGGAGCGAGAGTAAGAAGAACAGAGTCTAGGGACTGGTGGAGATAGAGAGTTGGGAGAGAGAATTTAGGCAGCGAACAAGGATCTGGAACTCTGGGGAGATAGAAATCTACAGGGCACGTTCTGGCAGTTTGATGTGATAAGCCCCTCCACTCTGTCTCTGGGAACATTCTGTAAAAATTTACATTGTTCTTCAGATTTGGAGTCAGGTTTGAGCTGTTGGTTTTCTTTGTTTCAGTTTAGTGTGTTAAAAGTTTAATTCTCATAAGGTTAAGTTTTATTTAACTATTTAATGGGAGGAAAAAGGAAATCAAAATAGCTGACAAGAGCATTTGAGAAATGGGGATAGAGTCAGTGGGGAAATGAATGCAGAAAATAAATATGTCAAGTTAGATATAAAGTGGATTAACTTTCTCTAGAGCAACAATACCATATGTGGGGTCATCTTCTACCAGGTTAAGTATACACACAAACCCCCCATATTAGCTTTATACATACACATACACACACACACACACACACACACACACACAATCTCTAACTTTATGGGGCAGTGAAATGGATGGGCCCTCATCAGCTGTGGCTAGTTGGATAAAGCAAGTTACTTACTGTGAGAGAGTCTTGCCAGAAAATAGCAGGATACTTAAAAATTCATGCAATCATCATTTTTCATTATTTCCAGATTTGAGTATTCCTGTATAGATTTTGGATTGAGCAAGATGCTAAAACTGGCTTGAAGGCAATTTTTTAAAAAGGTCCAATTACATGTGGGGTACATATTAATATTTTCCTACTTATGTCACAGAGGTTGAGGCACTTAACAATGCTTTTGAGCTGAAGGAATACATGTAATTTAATATTATTAGCAATTTAGAAAATGAAGTTACGTTTCAGTAAATTAATACAATTGGCAGTAGTGAGACATTCTAATGCTGGTCTGTCTTTCCACTATAGCAGAGAAAATTTCAATTCTAAAACACAGACATTTGTCTTTAACTTCCAGCGGCAACTAGAGATGATTGTGTAAAGTCCTAGTCAAAGAGACGTGGTCTGCCTCGCCTCATCCCATACCTAACTCTGGTTCCGTAAAGGTTTGCTAAGTGAATGAAGAACCAATTGTCAACTATTTTTATTTGGGAGGTTAAGTCAGAGAGTAATTTTTAAATAAGGTTACTAATCACCTACTTTTGCTTGAGGGACAAAAGGATCTCCCAGGACTTTTAATATTAAATCCAGAAAAAGCCTGGGTCAGAATGCATTGGTAACCCTACTTCAAGGCTTTTCAGAAATATCCAGGAGTCAACATGATCGTTCTGATGTTTTTGAACTGGTTTGGTGAAATTTAGTTAGCTTTATAGTATTTTAGTGTAAATCGTTTCCTGTCAGTAAAGTACAGGTATCCTTGGCCTTCATCTCAACACTGTTCCTTACTATTCTTTCTTTCTTATATGACTATTTCTGTGGAAGGGCTCCCTCTGAGCCATACATACTCTCAGGCTGAAGACACTTAGGAAATCTGCCCTTGGTGCTCTCTTGACCATGTAAATAGAATTTGGAAAGTTAGGCAATGTTAAAAATGACAAAAATGATGTCTAAAACTAAGGATTTATCATCCCTCTAGCTGGTTTAATGACTATGATAACCATTTCTACCCCCACCTCCAGTTTCTGACCTTGTGATATCTCCTTTCCCAAATTTTCACTCTTAGCCTCCATCAGGCAGACAAAATAATCAATGTGCTTTGATTATAGATTTAGCTTTAAGTATATATAGGTATGTAGAAAAACCAAATAAGCAAAATGGTAACAATTACTGAATCCCAGTGGGTGGGGAATGAATAAAATTCATCATGTTCTTTAAGTTTTTCTGTACTTTTGAAATTAAAATTACATTAAAGCATTAGAGAACAAGGCAATAGTGAGTCTAAACAATAGAGTGAATGTTTTTCAGCACAGCCCCAAGAATTTCAAGTAGGGTCTTATTTTCCTATGTTGACTTTGCAAAGGGATTGCAGAAGTTTGTACACAAAGATTATAAAGCAGGAGATACTTCCACGGGTAAAGGGTGGAGGTAAGGAGCAGCACTGAGATATTTATGTGGATTTTAATGTGTTAAGGACCTGGGATTTGGAGTCTATGGCCAGAGGTATTGTTATAACTTTTAATAATATGCTTCAGTCTTGCTTCAACAGCACTAGAGGCAACAACAGCTTAGAAGAGCAACCCAAGCCTTTGGATTAGCATCACCAGCACAGCTATTTCTCTCCCTGTCAAAGGTGACAACAAGATAAAAGTAAGGATGTAATTTATTTTCCAATAATGGTAAGGCAGAGGGAGTCCTGACCTAGAACACCAGACAGAGATGAAGTATGAGATACAACACTAGAAAAAAAATGATTCAGGAAGGCTGTCACTGCATCTGGAGAGTCCCCCCAGACCCTCCCTCACTGGCAGTTGGATCCTTCAGGCAACAGACATTCTCCGGGCATTCTCACAGGTCCTTGAAAAAATTTCCATATCTGCTAACATCATAGATGCCACTGTACAATGCCACATCTCAATGATGCTGCAGTGAAACCTGCCACACACACAGTTTACAGTCAGCTTTAGTCTCTTATTCATACCCATGGGCAGATAGCCACCAGTTGACATTGTCCATGAACTAAAAGTGCACAAACTTAACAGCAGAAAGGAACTTAGTAGAAACAGAAAATTCATGGAGAAGAAAACTTTTTCTTCTCCATGAAAATTCATGGAGAAGAAAACTTTTTCAATAAAATTCACAAAGGAAGAGAAGATATTGTCCACATGTCCCAAGAACAAAATACTATTTTTAAAAAGAAATATTCAGAAAATAAGAGACTTGCAATATATTGAGGAATGTGGTAAGCAGATATCAAAAAAATGTCTCACAAGATCCTGGTCTTGTAATCATGCAAACACATACTGCTGTGAGGGGACTTTACAAGTCAAATTAAGGTCACTAACCAGCTGATCTTAAAAGAGGGAGATGATTCTGAATTATCTAGCAGGGCCCAATGTAATCACATCAGCTGGTAATTAAAGAAAAGGAATGCAAAAGATTGAGTAATGGAAATTTGAGGTGTGTGAGAACTTTGCAGTGTTGGTACCACAGACAAGGATACTATCTGAGAAAGTCCCCTGAGTGCTCAAGGAAAGTATGAAAAGGCAATGTTTAGGAGTAAAGGCCAACCCTAACTGACAACCAGCAAGGAAATGGGGTCTCAGTCCCATAGCCATCAGGAACTGGATTCTGCCACTAATCTGAATGATCTGGAAAGTAGGTTCATCCTTGAGGCTTCAGATAAGAACTCAGCCTGCCAACGTGTCCATTGCCATTTGTGAGACTCTACGCACAGGAGCCAACTGAGCCTCAGGGTGCCCAGAGTTCTGACTTCTAGAAACTGGAGATAATAAATGGTGCTGGTTTAAACCTCTAAGCTTATAGTCATTTTCCATGGCACAGATAGAGAAGTAATGCACTGACACATGTATCAGAAACAAAGCTTAAGAATAAAGGGAAGGAAAACCAGGGTCAAGACACGGCTTTAGTGGAGTGACCCAGAAGGTCTCCAAAACCAAAATGAAGTTATTCAAGAAACATGGAGCTCAGAAAATGCAGGAGAGGAAATTATCAAAGAAGTAGTCAGAAAAAAAAAAAATCTCCTGCTTTGGAAGGACTTGAGTTCTCATATTACAAATATCCAACATAGTGGATGTAAAATAAAAAGACCCCACAAAGAGATGTAATTTTCCTAAAATTTCGGATTGATGACCCAACAAAGATTCTAGAAAGAATAAAACAAGTCACATCAAAGGATCAAGAATCAAAATGATGCTGGACTTCACAACTAAAAATCTGGAACCTAGAAGTCACTGGAGTCTTCAGAATTCTTTAACTCAAGAAATTACCAGTAGAGTGTAATGGTAGACTAATGACATCATCAGACAAATGAGCTCTCAGAAATGTGCCGCCAGCCTTGCTCAGGTGTTCCACCCAAACCAGCACTAGGGAAAGGAAAGTTCTGGAGGCAAGAGACATGGGAGGGAGGAAGGGCAGGAAAGTGCTGGTGTTACAATAAATTTGTAGGAATATGATATCCTTAAAATTTGTTTAAGATGAAAACTGAAAAATATGCACATTGCAAAAATATATAAATATTGATAGTTGAGGAAATGGAGCAAAGGAAATAACCTGAGGAAAAGTTAGTGTTCTCCATTGTACGCTGTCTGCCCTCCATCCCAAGAGCTGGACTACAAATTTGGTTCCATTCTTTTTTGATGTTGAGATGAGAAAGATCCACTATCAGTTATAAGATATATAGTGTCCATGAGACAAAGTACCATACCTGTTCACAGAAATGCAATTTGTCCCTAATACTTGAGACAAATCTCTCCATGGGCTCTCATCAAAAGGATACTGCAGAATGGTATAGAAGGTGTCTGAGACTATCCCAACAACCTATACAACAGGAGATTATATATTGTTCTCTCTTATCTCGTCCATCAAAATGGGCAGATGTTAAAATTGGAAATATTGCAGTTTAGTACAAGTGCCAGGGCCAAAAGCACATGTGTCAAGGCTAACTTTTAGAAACACATGACCTTTGGGCTGGCACTTCCTTACAATTTTTGGTTTCCCATGGAATATGCAAAACCCAAAAAAATGATTTATTTTAGTTCAAGATGGTGTCAAAAAAAAAAAAAGAATGTCATTTTCAGAAAACATCAGAAGAGGGGAACTGGTTGCTAGGGAAACCAACATAATAGAGGGTGGAACTTTCGATCCCACCCTTGATTTCCTACAAGTACACACTAGAGAGGGGATGAAGATTGAGTTCAGTTGCCAATGGTCAATAAGTTAATCAGGCTTACCTACATACTGAAGCCTTCATAAAGATCCAAGAGGAGGGGGTTTCAGAGAGCTTTTGGATTGGTGAACATGTGAAGATTTGGAGAGAATGGAGCATCTGGAGAGGGCATGAAATCTCTGAGACTTTACCCCATACCTGACACTAGATATACCTTCCATCTGGCTGCTTCTGAGTTATATCTTTTGTAATAAATAAGTGACCAAGTGAGTAGATGGATTTTCTGAATTTGATGTGCTATGTTAGAAAATTAATTGAACCTGAGGTGGGTGTCCCGGGAAATTCCGACTTACAGTGAGAAGGTCAGAAGCACAAATCTGACTTGTATAGCACTTCAAGTCTGAAGACAAGTTCATGGGAAGTTCCAATATGTTACTGGCTAAACGGAAGCACAAGTGACTGCCTGCACCTTGTGATGAAAGTCTGAATCAGAGGTTAGTATTGAGAAACTGAGCCCTTTTAAATTCAAGCTCTTTTAAATCCTTAACCAAAACACCATTTGTTGTCCAAGAATTGTTTTCTGGTGTGGTGCATCATCTCTACACTCATACTGGAGCTGATGGTGCTACTGGGCAGGGTGAGGGGCTGCCCAGGGATCTCCAAATCTGTCTGCTCTAAATATGTTCTGCCATCCACCCTATCAAGAAAAAAACATATGACCTTCAATGGAAAGAAATTTTAATGCAAGTAGTGAAAGAATATAGTTTAAAAATTTATGGCATTTATTGTAGTTTATCACAGAGAAAAATCACGGTAACGCTACAATTTTAGAATTGCCTGCATTCTAAAATAATACTTTTTCCTTGTTTATATGATATCCTAAGAGGCCAAACAAGCTTTACTTCTATCAAAGGGTGTGTAGATAGGTTTAATCTGCTGTCTTCCAAAAGTGGATTTTCATGTATAAAAGTAATTCGTAAATGGGCGTGGTCACTGCTGGCAAGTGGGGAGTGTGTTCCGCCCCTCCCTACCAAACTGACTAGCAGCACCTGAGCAGCCCCTCCGACCGCGCATGCGCCCAGCCCAGCCGCCTCCTGTGGGCCCGCTGGCTTCGCGCTGGCTTCCCTGCGACCTGGAGTGGAGTTGGTGCCCCGGGGAACCTGGTCTCTTCTGGACCCAGCTGGGAGGCGTCATCTACACTTTGACCTGGGTACCCCTTGGGGACCTCCTGGGCCTCCAGAGCAGAGGTGAGCCAAAGGTGCGGGGAAGGTGAGA
>PVIJ01019728.1:0-22793 GCA_004024925.1 Scalopus aquaticus | reverse complement strand
AAAAAAAAAGAGATAAATTAGTGAATGTATCCTACCAGTTCCTCTGAGCTGGGACCCCAAGAGCATGCTGAAAACTTGTGAAAAACTGAAAATAACCCCAAGGCTTACATGACTGGTTAGATATCAAACCTGGCTGCTTAACTCCACCCTCAGTTCCCAGCAAGTCTCCCTTCAATGGTGATATAACATTATGGGCTTTGCAGTTCTTGGTATCTTGGATCTCTTTCGTCTGGGGTGGGGGTGAGGCCCATAAAACCTATTTGTGGATTTTGTTAAGGACATCCTTTCCCCCAACAATATAAGGGAGCAAAGATCTACCACCCTAAATATGTCTTTTTGAAAAAAGGTAGATTTCATGGGAGGGGCTATGAAGTCTGAATGGAGGTTGATTTTGAAAAAGATCTCTTTGCATGGAAACTTATATAATGTTGGGTACTCCTTGTCTTTTCAATGGAGAAGGTAGAGCTTAATCGGTATACTTTGGTTAAGTGGGCCTTCCCAGTATTGACTTCCCTTCCTCCCAAGCCTTCCCCCAAACTTCTTTTAGCTAAACTATTTAAGAAAGTATCTGAGGGGCCTCCCTGATGGTGCAATGGGTTAAGTGCAGCACTGTGGAGCTGTTGGCAGTTGCTGCACTAGTTCGATGCTTGGCCATGCCTGGCCGGGGAGATTCCCACATGGCACATCAGACATCTCCTGCCTAGCCCCGTTCCCCTCAGCAGCATATTTCGGTTGATCTGTCTGTTCTGCTCCCCACTCTGTCTTTGGTGAACCGTCTCACAGCCCCACACCTCTGGCCTGTACCTCAGCTTGTATGCAAAAATAAATAAATCTTAAAAAAAAAAAAGAAAGTATCTGAAGCCACATAGGCAATTATACTGGGTCTCTCCAATCTATGCAGGAGACCTACATATTAGTATTAATCTCTTTTTCGGCCTTTTCTCTCAGCAATCTGTTGATACTTGTTTGATCATTTGCCAGCCTAGAAGAACCCAGAGGGGTATGGAGTGATTTCTTTTGCATTTCAACAGTAATAAAGTTGCAGCTCTTTCTTTGGGGAGGAAGAAGAGACCTCTCCACAGCAAGTTCAAAGCTTATGTGTTAAATAAGGACAGTTTTGAAAGCTTTTAAGTAATTCCCAATAAGTTTAGCAGGCATCAATTTGCCATATTTCAACAATTTCACAGTGATATCTGTGAGTCAAATCTCTCCAGATAAATCTGGTCATATTATTAACACACACTCATGGAATATTTACTTGATTGTGCAATTCTAGGTTGACAGTTATTTTTTTCTCACAAATTGAATAAAGTTGTTCTTCGATTGCCTGTCCTAGTTACAGATGAAGAGATGTAACGGTAATTCCCAGAGAAAGGGGAGGTTCCAGGTTCTCTGACTAACCCTAAGGAAGGGTGGAGCTGAGCAGGGAGGAAGTGAGAGGATATTGGGAGGAGGAAGCATGGAGATCAAGAAAAAGGTCTGGAAGAGGCATATGGAGCAGAGAGACATGTGAAGAAGCTGCGTTTGCTTTTTGGTCTTGGCCTTGTACCAGGCACTTGGGAGGCATGGAAGGAGACCCTTGAAAGAGATGTGGGTGAGAGACCTATAGGGAGACTGACAATGGCAGTCTTTATTGTGATTTTGTTTTTTCCCTTCCAGCCTTGCCTGTCCCCTTCCACCCTTTCCTACGGGTCTCCACCAGAAGGTGCCTTAGACTTGTGGCAAGCTTTTGTGCTTCAGAGGTCCTGCTTTGGGCCAACCCAGTTTGACTGGGCATTTACCCATGAGTGAATGGGTAGCTTTGGGTGCTTCATGGGGAAACTATTTTATATATCTTTCCCTTCTCTCTATTGCACATTAATGAATTGACGTTTTTTCTATTGAAAGTCTTATGCACTAGAGTATGTTTTGTCTTGATGTGGCGAATGACAGAACATATTTAGAGCAGGCAGGTTTGGGGGTCCTGAGCTACCTCTCATCTTGCCCTGTAACAGTTAGCCTATAATAATCCAGTTAGCCTTCATTACCAGGAATCTGCCTTGCTTCTCTGGTGGATTCCAAAATATTCTTTTTTTTTTTTTTTTCAGTATCTTGCAGTTTCACTGTGGTATATCTTGGCATTGTGTTTATTATTATTGACTTTGCTCACAGCTTGAAGCATTTTCTCAATCTGAAAGTTTTGAGTGTAAAAATGTTACCTCAAAATGTCTTTTTCATTAAGACTGTTTTAAATTTGGAAATAATTTTAAACTTACAGGCAAGTTGGAAATTATGAGAATGTAAAAAAAAAAAAAAACCCAAAGTACCCATACAACTTAACCACAGATTTTTAATATTGCTATAATTTTATCAAATGTGTATTATCATTTGTTCTCTTTTTTTCTCAGTGTATATCCCAACTTTCAGTCCTTAGACTTATCTTATACTAACATGATGCTTGGCGTTGTGCCTAATAAGAGCAGGGGATGATTTTCTATTTTTCTAATGCAGCTATTTATTTAAAAATATTTCTCTAACATATTTTATCTATTATTTCTGTATATTTGGAATAGGAGTGGATTATTCCTTGTTAATATAACTTCCAAACATCAAGTTCCCAATGTAAACTAAAAGGTACAACTATAGCAATTTTAGAAAATATTGTAGAGGGATCAGTATTATTCTCTTTTTTGTTAAGTTTGTCAACCTTACTTTCTGCATTTATGAGAGAAGACTCTGCAGTTAAAAATAACAGTAAGGTAGAAAGATTTGAGATGTTTTATCCTCTTGCTCTGTTAGGAAAGCACATTACATATACATGTAATATATATAGTTATGTGTATATATACATATATTCACACACGCACATATATTAGTTCGTTAGAGTTGTTATAACAAATACCATAGACTGGATGCTTAACAGAATTGTTTTCTCACAGTTCTGGAGGCTGGAAATCTGAGATCAAGACATCAGCAGAGCTGAATTCATTATGATGTGTAGATGATATGTTGACTTGTAGATGATCATGTTTCCCTTTGTCCTCACAAGGTGTTTTCTATGCATAAGTGTGTGTTTATGTCCAAATTCCCCCCTTTAATATGGACACTAGTTCTGTTAGATTAGGGTCCACCCATTTGCCACATTATCCTTAATTATATTTTTAAGATTCCTATCTCCAAGTACCGTCACATTCTGAGATACGGAGAGTTTTTGAACATTTGAACATATGAATTGAGGGGAACATAGTTCAGCTTATAGCATATTTTATGTATCTATATATCCATCCTTTGTATATTTACATTTTCCCTTGATTAACTTTCTCACTCAGTGATACTTAAAGGATAAACTTCAGGTGACCATCCCGTTTGTAGAATTATAGCTACCCTTAACAGAAGAATGAAATAAAGAGAAATGGATTTAGGGAACAAGATGAGAAAATTCTACACTTGATCTTAGCCAAAAGGCCAAGAAGCAATTAGATGAGAAAATTCTAATTCAAGATTTGAGTGTAATGTCATCATTTTTTCTAGAGGTCAAATATTAGAATACGTGACATGTCCATATAGAAATGAAATTTTAAACATCTCAGAACCAATTACACTGGCGCACATTCTCATACCTCCAGCATTCATCTAGTATATAGTTGAGAACCTGAGTGTAAAATATGGCTTTTCTCTGTTGGCATATTTATACAGAACATGACCTTACTCCTGAAATTTCTCTGTTAAAAACTAGCTTTCAAATCTCAGGCTCACTCATTTTTTCTTGTCAAAAAGCCAATTTTGAAAACTCCTTCAAAAAATAAAATACAAGAAATCTTGGGGGAAAAAAATAAGTGGTAAAGCAAAGAAAATTTGCTCATTCATTTGGTAGTCATTTTTTTTTAAAGATTTATTTTTTATTTATACATACAAGCTGGGGTACAGGCCAGAGGCATGGGGCGGCGAGAGGATTCACCAGAGTCAGAGCGGGGAGCAGAACAGGCAGATCAGAAATACACTGCTGAGGGGAGCAGTGGGCGAGGCAGTAGAGGTCTGCCATGCCATGTGGGATTCTCCCAGGCTGGGCGTCGAACCCGTGTCGCCGCTGCCGAGAGCTCCACAGCACAGCGCTTAACTGCTGCGCCACCAGGGAGGCCTCATTTGGTAGTCATTTATAAACAAACTTGATTTGCTTCATTATTAATACAGCCCTTTGGAACTTAAGTAGGTTTTCTTTCATAAATACTTCCCCCCCACACTGTCTTTCAAAAGTATATAAAATTTACCTTTCCAAGTATACCATAAATTCTCCAAGAATAGATCAATAATAATTTCCATTTCTTTTAACTTTCTCATATAATTGGTCAGTATGCAAAATTAGTTGAATATTTATAAAGCTATCACCAAAAGGAAGTTCTTCCAGTAAATATTTTCCATCCTTTCTCATTTAGAGGCCCTATGGTATGCTGCAGGGAATGCAGAGACTAATACATTTCCTGTCCTCCAGCATCTTTCTTGGAGAGAGATATGAAAAAATAAGTATAAAATGTTGCAGACATGGTAACAAATCACCACAGGAAATAGCTACTGTAGAGCCTGCGTGCTCAGATTCAGAGTCAGGTCATCTAGATTTGAATTCTGGCCTCACTTCTTACTTCTTTTATGACTTTGGGTAAAGCAATTTAAACCATAGTCCCTTCATCCTTAAGATAGGAATAATAAATAGTACTTATCTCATAGCATTGTTATGAGGGTTAAACACAATTATGCTGTGATTAAATTTCCCCAGTGTCACACGGTGCCAATGTTAGTCTTTGTTCAATAATTACATGAGAAAATAGTTGTTTATCTCTGAAGAAAAATTCCTGCAGACTTTCTGCAAGGGAGATATGGAAGATTCCAAACCTATGAGTATTAGTATCACTAAATAAAAATTTGTCCACATAAAGTATTTTTAATTTTTCTAAATAATAGGGAACTCTATAATCATTGCTAAAAAATAAACAAATTGAGAAAAATATTATTTGAGTCTTATGCAGCAAATAAAAAGGTAATTTTTAAACTGATAAATTAAGAAGAAAACAGTGAAGAATCCAACATACAAAACATAAATGATATGGACAAGTAAAATATAGAAAAAGAGAAACAGAGAAAGAAACAAAATGTCAATGCATATGTGAAAAGATGCTTTACTTCATTGATAGTTCAAGGTATTTAAATCCAAAGAGCACTGGACTACTACTATTTCTCAACAAATCAATTGGTAAAATATATTTGGCAAAATCTAGTGTTGCTGACAACTTGGAACAGCAGCTACCTCATACCCTCTTAGAGAGTGTGTATGGATTCAACCTTTTGGTGTATAACTAGTGGTATAAAAATTAGTAATGTATGTTCTCTTTGATAGAACAAATTATTGGTATCAAAATTAGTAATGTATATACTCTTTGATAGAACAAATTATATATTTGCAATAATATGTGTATCAGGATGTTCACTGCAGTGTTTGTAAAGGAAAATGGGAAACCATGTAAATAACCATTAATAAGAGACAGGGTAAATCAATAATGGTACATCTATACAGTGCATTATGGGAACACATGGGATTGAGATATATGCTGTTAGGAAAAGAGCTCTAAGACAAGTTATTAAAAGAGAAGGTAAAGTTTCATGAATAAATAGTATATATGCTATTATAATGCACTAATTTCAAAGAACTGTAACACATGTACAGATGAAAAAGAAATTATCAGGCCTCCCTGGTGGCACAGTGTTTAAGCGCTGCGCTGTGGAGCTGTTGGCAGTGGTGACGTGAGTTGGATGCCTGGCCGGGGACATTCCCACATGGCGTGGCAGACCTCTCCTGCCTCACCCGCTGCTCCCCTCAGCAGTGCATTTCCGTCAATCTGTCTGTTCTGCTCCCCACTTTGTCTCTGGTGAACCCTCTCGCCGCCCCACGCCTCTGGCCTGTACCCCAGATTGCACGCATAAATAAATAAATCTTAAAAAAAATAAGAAAGAAAAAGAAATTATCAATAGCACCTCCTCTGGGGTAAGTTGTATGTAGAGGAAAGAGGGACATTTATTTTTTAATTTAAACCCCTGAGAAATTTGAATCTAGTATCATTTATTGTTTTAAAAATAAACAGTGAAACGCAATTTTAAGTATTGCATATAATTAAACATTAATTGTTAAAAATCTTTGAGTTGAGATTAGAATATAGGAGATTAGAATATAGGATTAGAATATTGAGAATATTTAAGAATTTCATCGATAATTATTTGATATTTGTTTCTTTTCCTGCCCCAAACGTTAACTACTCTCTCTGGCAGTTTTTTCTTAAGAAGAATGAAATTATTTTTCCTTGATATATTTCATAAGATTTTGGTGCTATATCTGATTCTTCTCTGTTTGACTAGTCTATCCTTTTGTACTGATTAGTCCTGATATACCTCTTTCTTCAAAATTTGTCCATTGTTTGCTTGCTTTTTGGCTTATAATCTTAGATCAGTTTATGATTTGTTTTGTACTAGAGGAGCTCAATGGGTATTGTAGCAAGCCAAACAGGATATTAATTGAAATATAAACCTCGCAAACCACTGACTTAGAGGCTGTAGTCCAAAGACACTTCTAATGGTCAATGTGATCATTCATCTCCTTAAAACCAGCTATTTTTCTTTTGAATTACATTATCTTTAATTCTGTAAATTGAATGTTATATAGCACCAGGCAAACTACTGTGAGTAATTATAATACTCATTACTGAGTGATGTGACTTCTTCTTCTAAGCTAGACTATTTCTTAGGGAAATTGCATGATTAGGTCTCTAGGTACCTCAGCTTGTGCAGGGAATCATGTTGGCTCTCCAGGGAGCTAATGTGTCTTAATTATTTACAGGTTCACATGAGACCCCATATAGATGTGAGCACATTAGCTCAGCCAGTGAATAACAGTAACACAAAAAGTGTCAGATACAGAGGAAAGGACTAGTAGAAACTAATGGAAACACAGGAGCTGTCATCTCTCAGTAACACCCTGTAGCTTTCACTGTTGGCATTTGATTGGCAATTGTTGACACTGAACATGTGTGCAATTACATCTGTTAGGCCCATTCTGAAAAGTAGGGTTTCTAAGTTTCTATAAGGGAGTCTGACAAATAAATTACATTGAGAATATACTTTGATGTCTTTGAGTTGAGAGCCAAATTTATTTTAAAAAATCAGTTGCTTGTTTTAAACTAGTGTTTAAAATTATGAAAATAAGAATTCATCCTTAATGTAAAAAATTTAGATGCACACCCCTCATTTATAACCAGAAAATTAATTTCTCAGCCATCACAACACTGGAGTGGGATGACCCCCATGTTGAATTCTTTGTCCTAGTAGCTGGTGCATATGCTTTCAACTAATCAAATCACAAAAGAGCACAGGTTTTCATTCAGTGACTGACAGAAAAATAGCCTCTCTCTGAACATAGCCAAGGAAACATGAAGTAAACATGAAGAAGCATTATCTTGCAATTACATGAAATTTTGAGTCATAGAATAAAGCTGACATTTAATAAGGTAAACGAGATACAGAGAGGTGAGAAGCATTTATTTTATTATTGTTAAACCTCTGCATTAAACTACCCTTGAGTCTTTACTATTACCCAGTTTCTTTCATTATTTTCAGATTCTATTCATTATGAGTTTGAGTTATGCTTGTTGTTACTTATGACCAAAACTATCTAAATGTATTATTGTTAGATCATAACTGGTCTTTGCCGGTGTTTAGAGGAAAACTTATTTAATTTGTTTAGTAATCCAAACAGTCCATGTTCAAATGCATTTGGAAAATATAGTTTTGTATTTCACACTTTTAGAGATTCACAAAACACAGAAAATGTCAAGAACTTAAAAATTCTAATTATGATTATACCCACACTTTTCATATTTGTTAGCCATATATTCCTTTGAAAAACATAATACCAGTTGAAAAGCTGTAAAAGAATTGTTTCTCAGAATTGAAAAATACTGTTCTAGATTTTCAATGATTTCCTATTTTCCCTACAAGATTAGAGTCAACATCTTAAGCCATGACATTTGGACCTAAATATCTCAGATGTTTTAGAATGTTAATTTATTATTGCTTTTTACCTAAAGTATTTTCTATTAGTTAAAAATCTAAGGTCTATCCAGTTATATTTTAAACCCAGTTGGGCTTAAGATAGATTTAGTATATGCTTCAATTCAACCTGTTGAATTTTGTTCATTCTATGGGATATTGCATATATTGTATCTTAACTTAAAAGTAATAGATGCTTGGTAAACATTTTATATTTATATATCTTGGATTTTTAAAAATATAAACTGTAGAAGCCTGAGATGTCTGAATTTAGCAGTAAATAAATTTGTCACAAATATTGGGGAGCTGTGGGACTGTTGAAAAAGCTGAAACACCAGACTCAAAGTGAAGCAGCCAAGAAACATGCACCAAAACAATATTGTAGAACTTGTCCAGAGAGGAGACCGCTGCCACCACCATTATACATTAACACTGCAGCTTGCAGACGGCAGCAATTAGACCTGTTGCTCAATCCCAGGCCAACTGTTAAACCACCATCACCACTCCCACTTGTGCACTGTAGAGCAGACATTTTAGCAGCTGCTGCATTGCCTCCTCTAGAAACAGTCAAAGCTTAACTGGATTTGTTTCTTTTTTATGAATTCCTAATTCAGAATTTAACACAGGCAAACAGATTGGCAAAACCTAAATCATATGCTTGTAGCCTAGCTGCAAAGGAGGCTGAGAAAGCAAGCATTTGGCATTTCAGTTTCTGAAGCAAGAGGTAGTTTTCTGCTCCCATCGAGAGTGATGTGCTGGAGGAATTCCTCAAACATAGGGACAAACTTCATTAATACTAAATATTCGTGCTTTGATTTGCTCAGCGTCAACATAAATGTTCTCTTTTCCATTAAACACAAAAATCTCACACTTCTACCTACTAAACCAAAGCTTGCTTTCCAGTAATTGAAAACTCACCTACACTCCCCTTAACAAGGGAATAATCAAAAATCTCAAGCAAATAATCCAAATCTCATCAGTCACTGCATGTACCGCAACTCCAAGAATTCTGGGTGATGTTCATTTCTTTCCTGAGTTCACGTTATACTACCTTGATATTGTTTTAAAATTAACTTATCCCCAGTATGCCCTATAAGAAAAAGAGAGAAGTGGAGAGAAAAGAGAGGGGAAAATTAAGATGCACAATAAACATACATGAGACAAAACAAGAAAGAAATTGGGGGTGGAAGTTAAGACCTTTATTTCTGGAAAGATTCAGCAGGTCATCACTGGGGCTATGATTACGTGTTCCCAGGAATATCTTTGCTCTCAGAATTTTTCATTGAATTTTCATTCCTGGCAGAGAAATCACCTTTATAATTGACTTGCATGAGCTTGCTGTGGCCATCCTTAGTTTATTTTATTTTAAATTGAACTTTATTTTTTAGAACAGTTTTAGGTTTATAGAACAATTGAGTAGAAAGTACAGAGATATTCCATCCACTGCTCTCCATATACTGCTTCCTGCTCCCTGCTTCCAGTCTTCCTTATTAGCATCTTGCATTGCATTTCTTAAAATTGATTAACCAATAATGATACCTTATCTGTATTATTACTAAATGAAGTTTGAAGTCTGCATTAGTGTTTACTCTGTGTTATAAAAACCCATGAGTTTGCCAAATGTATGTCTTTTATCCATCATTACAGTGTCATTCAGAAGAGTTTCAGTGTCCTAAATATCCCTGTGTTCTACCATTCACCTCCTTCCCACCAACTCCTGACAACCACTGGTATTTTCACTGTTGTTTCCAGCATGTCATATAGTTGGAATATTTCAATATATAGTTGGAATATTTCAATATATAGCTTTTCAGATGAGTGTCTTTCATTTAGCAAAATACATTTGTTTCCTTCATGTATTTTCACAGCTTGGTAGTGCTTTTTTAATCACTGAATAATATTTCATTATGTAGATGTACCACTATTTATCCATTTTTCCCCTCCACAGGTTATCTTGGGTGCATTTACATTTTGCCAATTAGTCTTCATTAATTTTTACCACAGGACTTGGCAGAATTACGCGTCACCCAAAGGGATCCCCTGGATCCTTTCCATTTTTCTCAGAAACTGCAACCTTTTTTTTCCTTTAAAGTCATGTTTTCTTGCTCCAGGCAAGCATGTAACCAACCACTTTGAAATTTTTGATTATTTGTCCAGAGGCATAAGAAGTTCCTAAAGGTCACAGAGCAGTCTCCTATTCTCAAATGGAAGATTGCTGTGTGTCTTCCGTTAGGAAACAATTCAGCCAAGCCTAGAATCTCAAGGATAAGAGATAAGAATGTGAAAAAGATCAATAGCTGTAATGGCAAAAGGCATTGGTTCAACATTTGTCACCCCCATTAAAGATTCTTGTGTTTGCTCTGTGGAAGACCCCATACCAACTCAGAACTGTTTACCTTGCAAGTCGTTGTCTTGAAGATTTTGCTAGAGTTGAATCTTAAATAAAACATTCACTATCCTATAAAATAACAGTTATTTTGTGGTGATAGGGTAAATGGTGAAACAGGCAAGTTCAACAATATTTATTCTTTTGTTATAAAGCAATTTCCCTGCAAACAAGCAATATAGAGTTGATATCATCACAGCACATACAGCATTCAGTATGCCCATGGAGAGTGGCTATCAGAGAAATACTGTGTGTAGATAAAGATGGTGTAGCCCCAGAATAAATATGTACTCCAGTTATAAAACTTCCTATTGCCACTGTGATATAGGAGCCCCAGTATTATCAAGGATCGTCCAAGATGTATCATTCGGTGCTTAGTCTTGGTCCCTATTGCTTACATGTCAGACCCCAAAGTAAATTCTGGTAATTAACTTTGATGAAGGATGGAGTATACCATGGAAACTACCCAGAATTTCTAGTGCCACCACCAAGTTTGCTTTGTTGATTACCCTTTTGTACAGGCCATGCGATGCCTGGTTAAAGGGATTGTTTCACACCTACATTTTTGACAGTCTTCTTGTCAGTAGTTTAGTAAACATATTAAGCACAAATGTTCCCATGCTCTGGCCCGTTTTCAGTGATTCATCCACTTATTTCTTTCCCAAAGAAGAAATGGCTATAAATCCTCCAGTCTTGTTCCTTCCAAGTCCCAATTAGCTACCACATATAAATCAATAATCTCTCTCCTTGCAGGAATAGTGGACAACCAAATACATGGCCTGAAGTTTTTGTAAGATTACACTCAAGTGGGTTGTAACACCCAGACGGTCCACTTTTGGCTAGTTCAGGTATACTGTGCAGTGACTTCTGTAATCAGGTTCCATTTTCCCTCATTAATCAGTAGACCACAAGACAATGAAGGAGGGCAGCAGGGCAGACATCTGCTCATGTAGTTACTGTGTCTTCATCTGTTTTGGTCAAGGCCACAGGCATTCATCTCACCTGCTGATAGAGTAGACTGGTTAAGTGGGTAGCACTCATTTCATGATAAGCAGTTCATGTTGTCAAGTTCTCTTCCAATGAGAGCATCTCTGCCTCTGCAGTGTCCCAGGGTCAAATCAGGACTAGCTACTTGTAAGAAAATGTTATTATGCCCATCTCCCTCTCCCTGATAAAAAAAACATTTGGGTCTAAATTCTGTGACCATTGAGTGGTACCCCCAGGCCATTAATGTAAAGAAAATATTTTATTATATGTTTAATAAAGTATGGCAAGCAAAGGCAGACCATAGGGTATTAAATAAATGGAATGTCAATAGAATATATCCTAATAGAAATTAACTAATGCAATTATAATGCAAGAAAAGAGAGGCTACTTGGGATGAAACTAATATAATAAGAAAGAACTATTTAAATATAAAGCCACTATACATATGTAATTAGTTATGTTAGGTAATAAAAGTTAAGTTGTACTCAGTTGAAAGGAATAGGCAACTTTATTAATATAGCAACATTTGATTTTTACTTAACAAGAAATCTTCAGGTAGTTTGTCCCAGAGTTGGTTTGGTGCCTCAGTGGAACCTTAAAAAACTAGTTTCTTTCCACCCTTTAAGTTTGTCTTCCTCAGGGCATTGAATTTCATCATCACACTTGTCACCTCATAATTATAAATAGTGGCTGTAACTCAAGAGAGTCTATATTATTTGAAAGTTTCCAAACAAAAAAGGCAGAGATAGGGACAAAATTGACCTTCTTTCTCAGAAGTTCTCAGCATATTTTCTCTCATTTATCTAAAACTAGAAATAGATCACAGTCCTGCCTATGAAACAGTAATAAGCAAAAAGGAAATAATATCACTACTTATTGATTCAGACTGGTTCATGATTTATTAATCAAGACCAGGGAGTTCAACAATAACAGGATTCTGTTATTGAGGATAAATGGGAAATAGCTGGGGGGTAATCTGCCTCAATTGTTTATTTTGTGGATACAGTTTTCCTTATAGCCCTCTGAGAACTGAAAGGGTTAACTCTGTTCTCTAGCTCTATAATTTGTTTTATGTTAAAATCTTAAATAATTTCACTAGTGTCTTTTCTAAAAATTGTATTGATTAAAGATAAACTTATCTTTAATATAACCACCATGAGCTAATCTTTTACTGGCACCCAAATCTTGCAGAAGTGGGCAAAAAGAAAGCATGAACTGGTCAGGAAATTGTCTAAAGAAAAAGTTAAAAGGTCAGGACAAAGACCTCTGCTCACCTCTTATCCTATAATAACAACCACACACAAAA
Source organism: Scalopus aquaticus (assembly GCA_004024925.1). Taxonomy (NCBI): domain Eukaryota; kingdom Metazoa; phylum Chordata; class Mammalia; order Eulipotyphla; family Talpidae; genus Scalopus; species Scalopus aquaticus. The sequence continues at coordinate 10,047 of PVIJ01019728.1, read as the reverse complement.
ACCCAAGCACCACATGTAGAGGAAATAGCAAGAGATTAAAAGAATACTGCAAGAAATAGATTGTCATTATTTTCTAGTCAAAATTCTATAATTATAAATCATCTTTATATTAATTAGGTTTTCTAAAGAAACAGAACCAAAGGAAATCAAGACAGATAGGAAGGTAGATAGAAGACAGACAAAAGGTTGAGTAGACAGACAGACAGACAGGGAAATAATGTTCTGAGGTAACAGACCAGATACTACAGTTATGTCATTCTCTCCATATGCTATTTACATGCCCCCAATACTTCAAAGGTTCCCAAAGCAGGCATTTTTTTTTAACTCTAAGCTGATCACATTGTTTATATGACTCAGCAGGAAAAGTACTCATTATCTTCAGTGTACTCTGCTTATTTATCACTGAAGCTTAACAAACATTTGTTTAAATAAAAACACAAATGGCTTAAAGTACTGCGTAAGCTATTCCATCAATTTGGGTTTCTAGATCTATCCTTTCATTATTACACACATAATATACACAAGTACATTACTTATTTTATTTCTAAATTAGAGATAAGCTCTAGAATTTATATATGCAATTGAGTAGAATGTTCTTAATTTGTGAAATATTAAATAAGGAATGCTAGATACAACTGTCAGCTTTTCCATTTAATTTAATTTGGTATAAAAAAACCCCACATGGTGTGTATAATAATTAGCTTCAGTCACTAAGTACATTTCATCAGTGAAATATAATCTAAAACCCTCTTAAATGCCTTTTGTGATACAAAAGGATAGTATCTTCTTTTTCTTATTCAAAGTTTTGGTTTTTTTCTTTGAAAGCAATATTGGATTACAACACTGGATATGTTGTACAATTGTAAGGTGTATAGTTTCTCACCTTAGCGACCTTTAATATCACACCATGCCTACCACCAAATACACAGTCACCACAGGACAGACAGTATCTTCAATTTGAAAATATAAAATTTTAGGATCACAAAGCTTACGTACATTTTCCGGGATCCCATTTTCTAATGTTAACAGAAAAAAATTCTGCAGATCAAGAGAGACTACTGATTGATAGAAAAGTGGCAATTTTACACATTGCTAATCTTATTTTAATTGTAAATAGTATTGTTTAAAACTTCTGGGAAATTATAGTGTGTCTTTTTATTTTTTTAGAATTAGAGGACTTGCCTCTTTGAATGCTAATTCACTTTTGTTTTCAAGAAAACAATATGGTGAAATGTAGGAAGCTGGACAGTATCATTTTGGTAGCTGTTTTCTAGTTCCTTGAATTTTGTGAGTCTATTGTTGCCTCCCTTTGTCTTAAAGAAAAGAAAGAAGAAACCTGTGTCTAAGTTGTTCAAGCAATTTCATTCAACACATATAACTGCATCATAAGCTTGTCTTAAACTGAAAATCTTGGTCTTGGTCTCTGTCATCTTTATTTTTAATTGGGACTGAATAATCCATTTTGTCACTCAAAATAATAGCCAGTATCTGTTCCTTCTCATTAAGAAATGTGATCTTTTTGCTTGATTAACTAATTATGTCACTGCAACTTATGAATCAGATAGAAGAGTCTACTGTCTGCCAGAGCAGTGCTTCCAAGCTGGATCACACATGAGAATTGCCTGGGGATCCTGTTAAATTGTACAATCTGATGCAATGGCCTTGGGAGAGACCTGAAATTCTGCCATTTTAACAGTCCCAAGTGAAGCTGATGTTGTTAGTGCCGAGACCCCTCTTTGAGCAGCAAAGTCTGGAGAATTAAAAATTTGACAATGATAAGCCTGGACAAATGTAAAGGAAAAAAAAATAGGCAACTGTAGATAAACTTAATTTTAAAAATGACGTGTTTAACTGTTCAGAATAAAACTCAGAAAGTTCCCTACAGGGCTCATGTGTGAGGACCATGACCTTAAGGCCCTCATTTGTTCATAGTACATCAATTTTCTTCTTCTCAAATTGGTATAATAATTTACTTCCCAGAAGCTTAGTGTATTTTATTTATTTATTTTTTGTTGAAAGAGGGTAAGGAGTACAGCTGCTACTGGGAGAAATTCAGTAGATAATAAAAAGCTTGAAGTTATATTACTGAAAAAAGTCTCAATTAAATGAGAATAAGAAAGATCAAATTGAATAAGGAATGAATCAGTAAGGTATGGACCCTTAAGCCCTTGATGAAATTTCCTAGGTATTGACATATTGGTAACTTAAAATAAGAAGAACGGGAGAAAAGGCCAATTTGAACCTTTAAAATGTTGTGTGATGCTTGAGTAAGAAATAATATATCATGGAGTCTGACACTAAAATTTTTATTTATCTTATAGAAGATGAAAGAGAACAACAGACCAGAGAAAGAGGAAATGAAAGAAAATGGTTTATCTGCAAATTATTAAAACCAGAGTAAATGCTGTAGAGCTATTTAAAGGAAGATTTTTGAAATTTAGATTTATAGAGAAACTATCTAACAAATATTGTGTGTGATCAACTCTTTATAATTAATATATAATTCTAAAAGCTATTACGGGATATAAAACAAAATGTATAACTAGAGCACATATAATTTTGCTTGAGAATAATTTTAGGTCAAGAAAGTGATCTAGGGTTTATGTTAATATAAAAGCAATAAGAAAACTGTTTTATGGTATTTGAAAGTACATGATAAATTGTTCAGTAACTTAGTACTCTGGTAATCAAATAAATACAAATTGAAATAATATGCCTTGTAAAATCGTTGTCAGATTATAGATATAAAAATAGTGATATCTTGTGTTGGTAGGAATGCAGTAAAATGTGTACTTTCATATGTAGCTGATTGAACTATAAATTATTTTTTTTTAATTTTTTTTATTTATACATACAAGCTGGGGTACAGGCCAGAGGCGTGGGGCGGCGAGAGGGTTCACCAGAGACAGAGCGGGTAGCAGAACAGGCAGATCAGAAATACACTGCTGAGGGGAGCAGCGGGCAAGGCAGGAGAGGTCTGCCACGCCATGTGGGATTCTCCCTGGCTGGGTGTCGAACTCGCGTCGCCGCTGCCGACAGCTCCACAGCGCAGCACTTAACCGCTGCGCCACCAGGGAGGCCCTGATTGAACTATAAATTAATACCATTAAATCTGACATGCAACTTGAAAATATGTATTTCAAGATTCAGGTACCATGATTCACTAATTACTCTCTGAAATAATCATTAGTGAATATATACATTGATGTTTATTGCAACATTACTTAAATTAGAGAGTTGAGTACAAATCTCACTTTTAAACAAAGTGAACAAAGTGAAGCACAGATTAATCAAATGTCAAATGCAGGGAATTTTAGCAATAGAAAAATAATATACAAATATAATCCACCACATTAACAAATTCAGAGTGAAGCAAACCATCATCTCAGGAGACGATGGAGAATTCAATTCAATATAACTAAATAAGTAAGCTTGATAAATTTCAGCAAATTAGAAATAGAAGAGCTTTGAGTGCATATCAGTAAGTGAGAAACTATTCTTGGTCTTTCAAGCAAAAGAGAGTTAGCACAGGTCATTGATTGCATAGATGATGGAAGCCAAACCAGGCATGGTGAATCAGAGCAGGAAACCAGTACTACTTCTAAGGTCAGAAGGATAGTGGGAGGTTGTTACAGAGTCAAGAAGCCAGCACCTTAGCCAGGTGCTAGAGCTAAGAGCAGCATTGCATGGTCAACTGACTTCATGGTGAATGGGTCATCTATCAAGGGTTGTACTCTGAGTAGAAAAGTCAACTTTCCTGAGATACCATAAGAGACAGCGAGAAAGTAATACTCTGGCCTTTCCCAGTGTCTTCCACTGATTAGCCTAGTGAGAAGTTGGAGGGCAATGGAACTCAGAAATGTGTTTCCCTGAAATATAGAAAAGAGTAGGAGAATTAGATGAGAACTAGTTTGAGAACAAACTAGTTTGAGAATCAATACATGATTGAGTAAAACAGGAAAGATAGGAATTAAGAGAGTGGGTAGACTTCAAATATGTCTCAATACTCTAGTTTTAAAACTTGGAGGTAAATACATTATTGTTTTATTAATATATATCATACATTTTATAAATATTTTATAAATTCACTATGTACTTACATTTTAAATAGCAGGTATTAAATTATTATGTATAGTATAATCACATTATTACAGTATTTAAATGCATAACTGAAAATGTACATGAAGTTTGAGAAAAAAAGTATATGAATATGAGACATAAAGTGCTCACAAATTATAGTTATATTACAAGGAAGAAAAAGAAGCAGCAAATTAGAAAGATCAAGAATCTTTAGAAATTAAAGATCTAAAAAGATTACCTAAAAAGTTGTTCTGCAATCATTTAAAAATCTAACTGCTACAAATTTAAGAAAGCATAACTGAATTGTAGTTTAACTCAAAGTTTATACGTCAGCAAAATTTATATGTCAGCAATATTTACTCATCCCAAGAAATGATGCTTTAACAGAAAAGGAATCATCTACGTGGAACCTGTAAAGGGAAGTTTGGATGGAGTCAGCTGTGTGTTTCTCCAACACTATCTAGAGTCAAAGAATGACTGTTCACAGGAATGAATCTCTGATCCTTTTTTCCAACATCAATAGATACCAATATGTATAAATCCAAGAAAAAATATCGAGAGGGATTGTGTTAAGGTTTTAGGAGTGATTATTTCTGCCAATGAGTTTTGTTTCATTCTTTACTGTTTTCTATAGGTTTCCGATCAAGTAGATATTATTTTTAAGATGCTAAAACAACAAAGAGGAATGCACTAGCATAAAAGAAAAAACAACTTGGCCATTGCGTTTGTCTTAGTCTTTTTGGCTCCTATAAAAAGTTGCCACAGACTAGTAGTTCACAAACAACAGAATTGTATTTTTTACAATTCTGGAGACTGGAAAGTCCAAGATAAAGATGCCAGTAGATTGATGAATCTACTGGGTAGAGTTTGGGTAGAGTTTGATTTCTGGCTCATGGACTGTTGTCTTTTAACCACGTTGTCATGTGGCAGAAAGGCTGTGAGATCTCTGTGAGTTCTCTTAAGGGACTGATCTGACGTCTGAGGGCTCATCCTTATGATATCATCTCCCAAGGCCCTACCTCCTTATACTGTCATTTTAGGAGTTAAGATTTCAGCATATGAATTCTGGTTGTGTGGGAACATCAGACTATAGTATCCGAGGTCATAAGTCCACCATGGAAGAGGGAGCCACAGATGATCAATTTCCTAACTTGCCTGGGAAGGGTTTTGCTTAAATCAAGACTGTGGAAAACTCATAGGAATTCACTTCTTTTAACTGTCAATATCTTTCTTGGCTTGGAGACCTTAATGTTCTGAGGAAGGAAGGGTAGGAAGATGCAGTATCCTTAGAAGGAGAATTAAAGTGTTTCCATAGCCCACCCTTTGGAATGTAGCTATTCAACATCTTTCGGGGACAATAGTTTATACCTTTGAAATCTAAAGTCTTAGCTAAATAGCTGAGAGGGAAGCTCTTGGAGATGGTGGCATACAAAGGTTCCTGGATAGAGAAAAAAAGCAATGTTGAAAAAAGAAGTTGAAAGGAGGCCATGGAAAACATTTGGTAATTTTATTTTTTTTCCCCTGAGGACTGGCCCTGTATTACAGAGTGGAAATGCTTTCTAGAGATAGAGATCAACTCATGATCTCTAACACATATATTTTCAAGCCCAAGTTCAAAATAGGAAAGAATAGGTATAAGAATAGTAACTATGTTTCTGTTTCCTTTGTCATTATCCTCTGGTTATGTATCCTTCAGAATTTTTTTGGAATAGTGGGGTACTGCCTTTGACAAAGCAGGACTTGGACTTTAAGTATTGTACCAACAGATTGCTTTTCAACCTTGACTGTACAATAGTAGCACTGAGAAAATTTTAATATCCCTCAGTGCTCAGTTTGTACTTTAGACTGTGAGGTGGGACAAGCATCATTATCCCTTAAAGCGCTTGGTTCTTGGACCTAAGAGCCATTAATTTTATAACTTGGTTATTCCTGTGAGGAACATAGATGTTGTGAGTGGACTTCTTACACCCTTGTGAGCACAAGGGCAGATAAGTCTATAGAAACCTATTAGTTGCAAGGAATTATACTAAATATGAGATGTGTAATAAAGGTAGAAGAAATGCTTGCTCCTTCTGGAGGCCAGGATTATGGGTACAATAGAGGCACCACTAGAGCTTTCCAACAAAATGCACCAACCAACTTTGTCCCAATGCAATCCAAATTATCTAAATATGTCCAACATATTAGTATAAAGAAATGGCGATTCTAATGGCCAACCAGGCTTAACTGGCATCCAAAAGAAACATCATGTGAAAAAGCTGTTTCAGGAGGGACACCCTCCAAACACTGAATTTAGATGAGACAAGGCAAAGCAACAGAACAATCTAGCAAAAGGTCTTGAAGCACTGATAGGTAACAGGGCATCAACTTAAACTGCTTCCGTTATTTGGTTAAGATTGATTCGAGTTAAATTTCACTTAAATAAATTCCAGTTAGCCAAATATAAAATGAAAATACTGACTGCCCTTTTATAGAAACCACATTGTGTGTTTTGAGTGATTTGAGAGAGGCTGGAAGAGTTAGATATGAAATCCACACATTTGCTCCCTGGGCAAAGGTTTTGTTTTATTTTATTTACGTAATGTGAAATGTTCGGCCACCTGGAGTAGTGCCTGAAAGTCAATGTAAAATGGAAAATGTAGTCGGTGAGACTGATTAATAACCATGGGCAGAAAAATAGGCCAAGTGGAAAAACTTATTCATGTAATTGCTTTGTTTTGCTGACTGCAAAAGGATTTGTTTTGGAAGTACTTTCAGCTATTTAACTTGGTAGATTGATAGATCAGAGAAAGGTCTTAAGAAATGACATTAACAATTTTGTTCATAACATAAAATTAATTTGCCCCAAAAGATAAATGCCACTTTCTGTATCTACTATATAAAACTTTTGTCATGGGAAAATAATTTGTTTTCAGCATAAACAGGAAATAGGAACTATAGGAGAAGACTTTCCTAAAAATTACAGATTTAGATTTATCCAATTTATAAAAGGCAAGCCTTATTTTTTCTTTATATATACACAAGAATAAGTGGGAGAAAGGAGAAATAATTTCATTTACCTGATAGTTTCACGGACACCTAAAAATATAATTCATGAGTCTAGAAAGAAAATCCAATAATTAAATAAGGGTAAAATAAATGATAAAATTCTCTTCCACAAGTCTCTCACTACCAGGCACCTAGAACTTCTGAAATTAATCATGACTGACTGTCTCTTGAGTGTCTTTCTAAAAAGAATTTATAGAAAATATAACTTTATTTTCAGAAATTAAACAAACGGTATTCAGAAGCTAGGTTTTGTAGTTTTTTCTCCCAGCTATAGTGAGACATAATTGACCCATAACATTTTGCAAGTTTAAGGTAGATAATATGATATATGTACATACTGGGAAATGATTAGACTCTGTAAAATTTTTGTTCAAAAATTTGTCTCCTACATATATTCTTACATTTAACAACTGCATTGCATATTACATCACACTTTGCTTAAAATACTACTCCTGTCAATAACATGAAAAACATAGCTAGATTAAAACATTTTTGCAAGATTATCTGATAAATTCCTTCTGTAAAATTGATCCAGCATATATGAGTTTAAGATTTTTTGCTATTGTGGCCAAATGTGCTTGCCAACATGATCCCAGTTTACATTCCTTCGAACATGAGAGACATCAGAAAACATTGCATGGTGCCTCTGTGCAATGAGGTACACCTTGCTGTTTAAAAGAATGAAATTGTTCATACTGTCATGTGAAGACATTTATTTTATGATGCATACAATTTTTAGGAAAGACATTACACTGGTCAACAGTGAGATCATTACTGACTTAAAAAGGCCCTAATCTGTAGTTTCTTGTGTGCTGAACATGAATAGAACCCTGAAAATTTTTTATTAGCTCTCGTTTTGAAGATATTTCATATAATCCATTTTACATGTTTCACCATGTAAATTCATCCAGCAGGACTGCAACAACATCCTAAACCAGCCTAGAATGATGTAATATTGCTTCGCATTGCATAATATCATCATGCACACATCATCCAGAGTTGATTTCATCATTTGCTGATGCAGTGCAATACTACTGCCAGGCGGCTGCTGAAGTAAGCTGAGGTCAGCAAAGCACTATAGGAAGCCCTGTCAGAAGGGTTGAGCATTGAAAATATTTCAGACTTTGTGCGAGACAGTTGAAGATACTGTTCCATAGAACTGTTATTGTTTTCTCCATTTAAGCACAATACAGAACAGTAATGCCTTGAAAGTGCATTAATAGTATTGAAGTCTCCTACTTTGTATGTATTTTCTTTAATGTCTGTTTTCAGGGATGATAGTAATTGTCTGATCTATTTTGGTGCTCCTTCATTTGGGGAGTATATGTTGATGAGTGTCATATCTTCCTGTTTTATTGTCCCCTTTATCATGATGTAGTGACCAGCTTTGTCTTTTTTTTCCTTCTTAAGTTTGAAGTCTATTTTATCTGATATAAGTATAGCTGTTCCTGCCTTCTTTTTTGGTCCACTTGCTTACAGGATTGTTTTCCATCCTTTAACTATTAATCTCTGTTTATCTTTTGCAATTAAATGTGTTTCCTGTAGACAGCAGAACCTTCTGTTCTTCTGTTTTTTGATCCATCCTGCTATTCTGTATCTTTTTATTGGCATGTTTAGTCCATTTACATTTAGAGTTAATATTGATATACTGCCATCCATATTTGTCTTTTTGTTTACCTTTTTGTGATTCTAATCCTTATCTTATTCCATATTTCCTCATCATTCCTTTGTTGGTTTTGGCTTCAGGGCTTCTTGTAATATTCTTTGGAGTGGGGGTTTGGTGGTGATGAATTTCTGCAGCGAAGCTGAGTCTTAAGGCTGTGCTTTTGCACAATGGAAACCGTCTTCCATCTATTCTATTCCTGAACAGCTGTACAAGAGACAAGCAAAGAAGTCTAAGAAGTAGTCTATGACTTGATTTTTTACAGGTATTAACCATAGGCCTATTACTATTGGCATGCATTTTGTGATGTAAACATCAATTTATTGCAGATTACAAAAAAATTATAGCCAAAATTAGAATTTGACTGTCATATTCGTGTGGAGCACATACAAATTGATAGGAAGTGACTAATTTTATTTCAGTAACATGACTTATGTAAAAATTTGTTAACCAGAGTTATCAAATTATCAAATATAGTGTATTGTTTTTGTAAAAAATAATTTTATCCATATGAAAAATGTGTGGATATTTTGTGTCTAAATGTTAACAGTGATTATTTCTGGGTTGTATGACTAATAGTTAATTTTCCCTTTTTCTTTTAGAAATTTCTGCATGTTTTATGATAAGCACATCACATTCATTATCAAAAATAACAATGATGTTCTTTCCATTTTGAAATATTAATACCAATTGAAAATCTTGTATCCTTGTATCTGAGCTACATTGCTGAGTTTTCTTACTCTTGGTGCTGGTGTAAGGTACAAATGAGACCAAATATTGTCACACATGCTTGGTTTCTACCTTATGGTTTTATGGTTGAAGATGAGTTTACAGATACTGCTGTCCAAAGTTGCCACTAAAGCTGAGTGCACCAGAAACATTACATTGGTTTCAAGGAGAATATTCTGACCTCTTTGGACTGTGGTCCTTGCTTTTTATCATCTTATTTATTAGCACTCAAAAACTGTGACTATTTCTGGAAGAATTGGAGAAAGAAAGATCAGGAAAGTAAGAAGTCGTGAAACTAGATTCAGTTAATGCTCTGGTTTGTGAGCAGCTTTCATGAAAGATTTGTTTGTTGAACAAGTTGAACCCATTAGCTTAAATAGGGATAAACTCTGCTAGCTCTAACAGAGCATGGACAATTAAGTTTATTGGGAATTAATTGAAAATAATGCAGTGTTGTGAGATGGGAGGGAGATGATTTAAAGGAAATTGTACCAACTGATTTGAATAGGCCCAGGATACAAAAAATG
>PVIJ01019727.1:0-22799 GCA_004024925.1 Scalopus aquaticus | reverse complement strand
CCCCCGCCTCCGTTTTATAGGCAGGCTTCTGGGGTTTTCGTCTGGGTCGTTCTGTCTGTTCTTTTAGTTCTTTCTACTCCCCATGTGCATGAAACCAGCTGGTATTTGCTTTCTCCTACTGCCCGGCCTCGCTCAGCATCTCCCCTGCGGTCCGCGCTGTCGCAAGGGGCAAGAGTGCTTTTGCCCCCCGCCGGCAGCCAGGTCTTATTCTGTTCTAGTCGCATCTCTGTACTCTCTCGTCTGTCCTGGGCTCTTAGGTCATTCCCGTAATGTGGCTGCAGTGAATAGCACCTCGGCGAACACAGATATTCCTTAAGTGCTTACCTTGGTGTTTGGGGCGTAGAACCCAGGAGGGGAAGTGTTGGATCACATGGTGGACCCATTGTTAACATTTTGAGAAAATTCCATACTGTTTTCCATAAAAGCTGGACCCGCCTACAGTCTTTGGGGCCATTTTTATTTTTATTTTTTTAAAGATTTATCATTTATGGGGCCTCCCTGGTGGTGCAGCGGTTGAGCGCTGCGCTGTGGAGCTGTCGGCAGCGCGCGATATGAGTTCGACGCCCAGCCGGGGAGAATCCCACATGGCGCGGCAGACCTCTCCTGCCTCGCCCGCTGCTCCCCTCAGCAGTGTATTTCTGATCTGCCTGTTCTGCTCCCCACTTTGTCTCTGGCTAACCCTCTCACCGCCCCACGCCTCTGGCCTGTAACCCCAACTTGTATGTATAAATAAATAAATCTTGAAAAAAAAAGATTTATTTATTTATGCATACAAGAGCTGGGTGTAGGCCAGAGGTGTGGGGTGGTGAGAGGATCCACCAGAGACAGAGTAGGGAGCAGAACAGGCAGATCCACTGAAGGACACTGCTGAGGGGAGCAGTGGGGAGACAGGAGAGGTCTGCTGCGCCCTGTGGGAAGCTCCCTGGCCGGGGATCGAACTCGTGCTGCAGTGGCTGCAGACAGCTTCAGAGGCTGAGACTTAACCTGTTGTACCACCAGGGAGGGGCCGTTTTTAACAGCAGACTCTGCAGCAAAAAGTCCCAAGTGGCGCCACAGTGCTTGTGAGGAGGATTTTGTTCACATCGTGAAACAAGAAGGTGGCAGGTAGCCTTGCTGGACCACAGCTGGCGCCTCTGGTCTGTGGCTCCTTGGCTTCTGCACGATGCTCTGGACTCAGCACAGGGCACCACAGTGGTTGATTGGGGACTACGGATCAATGCCAGTGCACAGGCAAATCTGCTGAGATGGAATCTGCAAATAATAAATACCGGCCATACACAAACATGGAAATTTGAATTTTATATAATTCTATGTATCACAAAATAGTCTGATATTGCCTTTTTTTTTTTTTGTAGTCCTTTCAAAATGGGTTCAGACTGTGAGGCCAGCGGGTGGGCTGTAGTGAGCTGACCCCTGCCTCCGACTGTCATCTCTCCGTTGTTTCCAAGGAAACGGGGCATGCAGAGCCTTCGGGTCGCCCAGAGCCCCCCACCCACTTCAGTGGGAAGAGAGTTCGACTCTCGTCACGTAAGTGGGAACACGGATCCACCCCATGACACCGGCTAACACTAGCACGGCAAGACGCTGACCCCCCTTCCACACGTTGGTCCCCTGGTTTGCTTTCTGGAGACCAACAGAGAAGAGATAAGCACTGACAGACTGACCCCAGCCACCCCGCCAGCTCCACGACGATGGACACGCAGAAAGAATCAGCGCATTATTAGCAGCCCAACTTTTTTCCTTCCTAAAACTCCCTCCATCCTTACCGCGTCTATTAATAGAAGTCACAAATCAAAAGAAGGGGAGAAAAAGAGAAACGCCAGCCTTGTTTCTCCCAGAGACACAGCCATTTGCATTCTGGACAATCAAGGTCATTTATTCCAGTGATGCAACCAGCTCTGAATGCAGAAAATGCAAACACCAGCCAGGGCAGACGCTAGAATGTGCGACACTGTCTTCACGCTCAAGACAAGCCCAGGCCTGCTGCGGAGAGCACTTTCCAAGATGCTCCTCAAAATAGGGAATCAGAAAAATAAAGCCAGCATTTCCCAATATTTAAAAGGCAGTTTTTCCATTTGAGGGTTATTCTTACCTTTGTCTTCCTGGCCTGGGTCAAAGCTAGTCAGTGTCCCTGAAAGGGGCATTTTGTTCGTCCGTCCGTCCATCCATCCATCCATCCATCCATCCATCCATCCATCCATCCATCCATCCAATACTTCTAGAGCTTCTACCATCTGCCAGGGAGGCCCCCTGACTAGGATGAAGCGTGAACTAGGTGACTTGTCTGGGTTTGTCATCTTCAGCACCACAGGGGTAAAGACCCACCTGCCTAGGTTTCCAGAATTCTTTCACAGGCATTTTCTGGAAATTCCACCTTGTTTGCACTCAAAAGTGTCAGGGATAGTCAAGTGACATTAGCCCCGATGGACACAGAGCAGGAAACATTTGGGATCGCTCTCTTTTTTTGCACTGGATCTTTCGAGAATCAGAACTTGCACTTTGGTGAGGCCATCAAATCAGGGGAGATGGTGTTCATCTAGCAATTTTTCTCTTAAAAAAAAAATCATGAAAATCTTGTTTGTGAACCCAGAATCTGTTCTCTCTGCTTTCTCTGCAGCTTGTTGCTCTGGTGGAGGATGGTTTCTGGTCTGTTTTTCATGCTGCACGATTTTCCTTTGGCCAAAACCAAGAGTTAGACGACTTCACACAGCCTCAGATCAGCTGTTACCTGGCGCTTAGCACAGAACAGTCCAGACGTCCCGTTCGGAACAACCACAAGCTAAGTGGACTCTGTCATCGTAAGAGAACTTTCCAACCCTCTGCGGTCGCTCTGGTTAGGGGAGACCCGCCATCCCGTCCTACACCAAGGCAGTCCCCCAAGTTTGTGATTTCTTTTTCAGAAAGTGTTTTATTTAAGGAGGTGCATAGTGTTTTCTAGAACCCAGATAACCATCTCTGGCCTTGACAACTTCTGTGGCTCTGCATGTCCCAGATACCTCATGGGAAAGAAGCTTTCTGGGTGATTTCCTGAAGGAAGGTGGGGCCCTCACTGCTGGGGTGCTGGCTGGGGCATTAGTCAGAGCAGCAGCACCCTGAGGCCCACTGGCAGATTCAAGAGATTCCTTAAGCGAAAGCTCCTACTCATGATGGCTAGAAAGCTTCATATCACAGTCCAGGGTCGCCAAGCTCCTAGCGTCACAGAGAGACTTGAATGCAAATTTTAGTACTCGGCACATTTGGGGCAACACTACATGTTGGTGAGATCCTAAAGAAAGCAGCCACTCCCCTGGCATTTGGGAGCAAATATTGGTATCGCCTTAGGAAAAGATGCCACCCATCAGAGGCAACTTTGCAGAGCGCATCAGGAGTGAAATCACTCATGCCGCCCGACAAAGCTTCAGAACAGTCCAGGCGTCCTGTTCGGAAAAACCGCCAGCTAAGAATGATCTTTATATTTTTAATGTTTGGGGTAAGTGCAAAGAAGAACCATATTTCACAATGCATGAAAACAGTCTGAAATTCACATTTTAAGTTCACAAATAAAGTTTTATGGGTACACGGCCCTGCCTGTTTGCTTACACATTGCTGGCAGAGTTGGCATGTTTGTAGGCTGCGGCCTGCAAATATTTACCCTCCGACCCTGCGCTGTTTGCTGACTACTGTTTGCAAGAGTGTGTTTAAGGAAACTGCCAAAGGTGATGCCCCTCAGCCAAGGTCGTGTGTCTGGGTTACCAGGGGCCTGCGAGGAAGGAAGGGCCGCCAGAGACCACGCAGGAGACTCAGGAGCCTAGTGCTGGGTTTTCCATGACAGCCCAGAGAAAGTGAACTCTCTCTCCTTTTTCTTTTGCTATAAAATGATGCATCTGCATGGCTATAATCTGAGCAAGCATAAAACAATTTCATTTTGAAATTTAACAAAATGGGGCTTTGCCTTTTCTGCTTAATGTGAGTCACACCACAGACTGGGCTTTTCTCCTCACCCCCTCCACTAGCCCCACGGAAATGGATTTAACCAAGTGTCTCACTGTTATCCGTTGGCCAGTGGGGCAGGTGGTGTCTTTCTGTAAGCCGTGGCTGAAGCCAAGGACCCCCTTCAGGGGTGCCCCCTGAAGGGGGTGCTGGTGAGGGGAGACAGCCCCAGGGAAAATGCTAACAAAGTATCCCATTGGGGGTGGAGACTCTGATGAGAAATATAAAGGACTGCAGAAGCAGCCCCCAGCGATCAGTGTTGGGGATTCCGCATTTGAGGATTCGGTGTTCAGGATACAGCGCTTTCAGATCTTCAGCGATTCTGGGGTCAGTGACTTCTGCCCCCACGGCGCCGGTTGTGGCCTCTGAAGAACACGGAGAGGCCTCCAGCAGCCAGCCTCAGACAGGAAAAGCTTGGAGGCTTTGCTGGTAGCCGATCCACTGGAACTGTTTCGGTTCTGCTGCTGTTACAGCCTGGCGGGAAGGCGAAGACCTGGAGCGCGCAGCTGTGAGTGGGGCTGTTTGTGGGGTCGTTCAGCCGCTGCAGCTGCTGTTTTGAGTGTCGCTGGGCTGGGCCGGGCTGGGGCGTCTCCTGTTGTGTCTTCTGCTGTCTCATGAGTTGGAGCCCGGCCTATAGTCTGGCTGCTGTGGGTTCCAGGTCCACAGTGGCGGGAAGACGCCATCTTGGGACCGTTTGTGTTTAGGACTTTAAAAACACTGGACATTGCTTCGGGTGAGGTAAACGGCCATTTTGGGCCTCAGTAACTGTTTTTCCTGGTTTTCCCAGGTCCTCTGAACCTGAGTAGTCTTGCAATGGTGCACGCAGGTGAAGAACTCAGACAATGATGAATAAACTATATGGGCAGGGCTCTTGGCCAGTTTTAGTGCTCCTTGCCGCCCCGTATCATTTCTTGTGGGATTCCTTTACTTGGTGGCCATTCGGTTGCCTCTACTCACGAGGTGACCAGCTGATCCGTGAGTGCCCTGTGGTGGTCAGTTGGTGGTTGAGTGCAGTTGGAATGTTCTAGATTGAGCCAGTGAGCCCTTTCCTCATAGAAACTTGGGTTCAGGACTCTCAGACCTGATCCTTGTCAAGGAGCCAAGGAAATCCCAAGTTCAAATCCCAAGTAACAAAAGATGAAATAGCACCACCCTCCCCCTCTCCCAGCTCTTTCCCTACTTTCATTGTGTTTTATAGACACCTCCTACCCCACACACACATTGCTCCTCACCCTGCTAGAGTGTGAACCTCAAGGGAGCGTCTCTTTTGCTGTTTTGTGTCTCAAGCACCAAGCATGGTGGTGCCAGAAGTCCCTGGTAAACGTTTGATGAGTGAATGCATGAACACAGCACCTTAGCCTTCATGTTGAAAGCACTCAGCCATCTACTGGGCCACTGGCCTGGGGCAGGAGACTGATATTGAGGACAATGTGGATGGGAAAGTTCACGGGCAGCCTGAGTTTGGGAAACTTGCTCCTGTCACCGCATCCATCAAGCACTTGCAATTAACTGGACAACGACTTAAAATCCGGAGGCTACATTTCTGTTGGCGGGAGGCGAAAGTCTGTGGCAGCTCTGAGTCGTGTAAAGTAAAACAGTAAGCCGTGCCTTAAAATAACATTTTTAAATAGGCGTACACTTGAATTAGAGTCCGGCACAAGGCTGTCATCAGCCAACAAGAGAGCTGGCCCTTGCCCCTAAAGCCCCCCTACTCCATAGCTGCAGTGGGAACCACTGCCGGTCTTCCCAGGAGGTTCCAGGGAGAACAGCCCCATGCCAGGATCTGCCTCCTGCACGCCTCATCCTAATCTGGATTGGGCACGGAGACTTACCATCCCAGCCCACGAGGGGAAGAGTTGGGCACAACCACCGAAAAGTATTTTCTCAGGGGAAAACAAAACAGAACAACCAACCAACAAGGTTGGCTACAGCTGTAGTTAATTTACTTCTGATTAGTCTGACCTTTCCCCTCAGAGGAAGTTGTTTAGCAGGAGGGGAAAATGCGGTCACAATATTGTTTTATGACTGTTTATCTTTAGAGCCCAAGCGATACTGATTGCAAATATTTATGCGCATTTTAAAAAATCTCAGCTAATGTTTGGAATGCATTTTAAAAAAAGAGAGTGAAATCAGATTTCGGGCGGATTTAGCTATTTTGGAGGATTTCAAAGACATAACCAAGTTTTCTCTCGGCCCACTGGGACTAATCGCATAAATGCAGCAATTAGGCAAAAACATGATCAAAATATAGAATATTACCATTCAGTTTGGCTTTGGAAGACTTGTTTTCAATGTACATCATTAATGACTAGTCTGGAAACCTAAGTCTTGGCATCTGTTGTATTACAGGAAAGAACATGTGAAGGAGGAAACGTCGCATTTGTGTTAGAAATACTCTTTCCTCTTCGAGAGGAAATCCGAGTGGCTGCCTTGCTGATGCCTGCCACTGCGGGCTGAAAAGTTACCCCTTCTCTCCAAAGTCTTCACTTTTCTCCACAGATAACTGCCTCTGGATCTGCGGTATGTTTAAGTTCTTTGACCTCTTAAAACACTGGGGAGTGAAGAAAGCCTCATATCATGGGATAAGGGATTTTAGGGTCACATGTGTCTGGAACTGAATCCCAGATTTGCCAGTTGCACTATGGCCACATGGAAAGTGCTTTCACTTCTCCAGCTCTGCATCCTCTTTTGTAAAATGAGGGGTGTGTGTGTGAGGGGGTGGGGCGGCTAATCTGTTAGTTGTAAACTGGCTTAATAAATGAAAAGGGGGATTACTGACTCAAGGGAATGATAAACCTAGAGACAGCTTCAGGCTCAGCTGCCTCCAGGGGCATCAGGGATGTGGTCAGACATGAGCACACCCCTCCTCCCTCTTTCTTCATCTCTAACATGTGTCTCACGGATCGCTGACCTCTGTCAGAGAAGAGGAAGGGGAGCAGGGGGAGGGAGAGGAAGAGGAGGAGGGAGAGGAGGAGGGAGAGGAGGAGGAGAGAGAAGAGGAGGGAGAAGAAGAGGGAGAGGAGGAGGAGAGAGAAGAGAAGGGAGAAGAGGAGAAGAAGAGGAGGAGGGACAGGAGAAGGAGAAGGAGGACCCGGATGGACTGCAAATGGGTCACATGGTATGACGAGTTAGAGACAACTTTGTCGGCTTTGAAGATGCAGAAAGGAGCCAAGAGTCAAGGACTATGTGGGGGACCCTCCAGAAGGGGCGAGAGAACTGCTGTGCCTCCTGGATCGCTGACCCCGGGAAGCCCGCTAGAGGCGCACAGGCCCCTGCGTGTCTCCCAGCGTGCTCCGGCCGCAGAGCGCGTCGCGACGCAGGCAGGCGCAGGTGGGTTATTTTCGCAGGCCCCTTTCTTGCGTCTGTCAACCCACAGTGCGTCCTTATCCAGATGCCCTGACGCCCGCACGGCTAGGCGGGTTCTTTACAGCCCCCCAGGAGGGACGCGGGAGAACCGGGCCCTGAGCACACCTGAAATCCACGTTCAGGCGACAGGGAAACGAAGGCGGCTCCGGACTCGGCGTGGGGGCGCCGGGCTTGTGGGGCGTCGGTCTCTGGCGTCCTGGAGCCCCATGGTGGCCGGGCGCGGCCCGTCCCACACCTGCCGGCCTGACCCTCTCTCTTCCCGCCCTCTGTGAGCTTCCCAGGCCTGGTGCTGCCCCTGCCCGGGGCTGGTCCTGGAACTGAAGGTTCGGAGGCTCGGAGGGGGCCTCCCCAACAGTCCAGCCCCAACATCTGTCAGGAGAGAGGCGGCTTGTCAGTGGGGGCCTCGTGATGGGGCCGACACCCAGGCACAAATTAATCAGGACGGAGCACTCGCTGACGGCGCGTGGTGACAGGTGCCGCGAGTAAGTTGGCACAGGGACCACCGCCCTCTGGGGCGAGTCATCAAGCCACTCTCCTCCCACGGAGGGGGCGGGGCTCCTCGCTGGAGGGGCGCGCAGTCCCCGCCCCGGGTGGGAACGGGGTCCCACCGATCTCTGAGGCCCCTGCAGCCCTCTGGGGTCTTGCCCCTCCCGCCTGGGGCTGGATGGACGCCAGCTTGTGCGAAGCTGAGCACCCTGGGTCCTTCCTTCACCCAGCATCGGCTGTCCTATCCTCAGTGCCTCCCAGTTAATCAGAGACATCCCCAACGGGAGCAGCTACCCACCCCCAGGAGAGAAATAAGCGATGTATGCAGAGAAGTGATCATGGGGTCCTGGGGGCTTCAGGGCGGGCAGGACTGCCCGGCAGTCACCGCGCGGCCAGTGGCACTTGGCGACACGGGTCTCACAGAAGCGCTAGTCCTCCGGGCTTCTGCAAATGTTCTCTGGGACCGAGCAACCTCATATCCAGATACCACCCCAAACGTCCCCCACGGCCAGGATGGCTCTCTGGGGTGCTGCTTCCTCTCTCCGGATGCCTCCAGGCTGGCCCCACCTTGAGCTTCCACTCAAAGCCCCCTCTCAGCTGCCGCTGGGCCCCGCACCCCGAGGCCTGTCCTGGGAGCTCCCTCCATAGAGCTGTCAGTGACACAGTGACATCATCGTGACCAACTTTCCCTTGCTGTCTCCCCCAGGAGGGACGGAAACCCCCAGGGCAGGGGTCTGTCTGTCCGACAGGCTCCCCGTGGCGGGTCCTCAGCCTGGCCCAGATGCCGCGGAGTCCGGCTCCCTGCATCGGCAGGGCACTCCGGGAATGTGGCGTGCCCGCACACCCTCGCGCGCCCTGTGCCCGGCCCCCCGGACGCTCCTCTGCTCGGGGCCTTCACAGCTGGGTAACCGGAGAAGAGCTGGGACAGCTGTCACAGCGGGTTACGGTCAGTGGGGGCCGGGCTTCACGCTGGGCAACACAGAGGCCCAGCACCCACATCCCTGGGTATCTGGTCCCAGTCGGGGCCCCCGGCCAGAGGCTGACCAAGCCTGAGTGCAGGGCTTGCGGGAGCGCAGCCCCAGAAGCTGGTGGCGGTGGCCTTCCCAGCTCCCCCAGCCCACCACCGACCCGGGCCGGGCAGCAGCCGGGCAGCAACATGAGCGGTCAGCCCTCCCCACGGCCTCGAGGCCCTTTCAGCCGCCACAGACCAGCAGCCTCAGACACACTGGGCCGAGGGTCGCAATCTCAGGGGTCTTGCACAAATGGATGCATTTTTTCCCATCGCACCCCGACCTCATTGTCTCCACTTTCTAGATTTTTTTTAAAGATTTATTTATTTTTGCATACAAGATAGGGTATAGGCCTGAGGTGTGGGGGTGAGAGGATCGCCCAGAGACAGAGTGGGGAGCAGAACAGGCGGATCCACTGAAGTACACTGCTGAGGGGAGCAGCGGGAGACAGGAGAGGTCTGCTGCGCCATGTGGGAAGCTCCCTGGCTGGGGATCGAACTCGTGCTGCAGTGGCTGCAGACAGCTTCAAAGTGCTGCGCTTAACCTGCTGCACCACCAGGGAGGCCCAACCCACTTTCCAGATTAAGATGAGCCTGAGAGAGGTCAAGGGGTGTGACCAAAGCCACATGGCTGGAAGTAGCAGGCCCAGGCGCTAAACTGCTTCTCGGGCTCTGGCAGTTCTGCCTCAGAGTCTGGAACATTCTGAGGAAAGGGAAACCATCCCCCTTTTGGCACCCACAGGGGACTTTGCAAAACAGGTCCGGGGAGGAAAAAAAAACGATCTCATTTCTGTCTGAGCTCCCGCATTTTACTTAGAACTTTAGAGGAGAGGAAAGGAGGGAATTGGGGTGCAGAGACCCTCAGACCCGGGGTTTCTAAGGCAGAATCCAGATCTAAGGACTCCCACAGGAGGGATGGACCCCCCCCAGGGTTTGTGAGATGTGTGTCCAGTGGTCAGGCAAGCAGCCGGCCACTGCAACTGTCCCTGAGCCCACAGCCACGCTTGGGGGTGGGGGGGCGGATCTGAGTACCCCCACCCAGTGAGGGAGCGGAGGGGCTGGGGCGAGGGGCAGTGGCCAGTTGGCACCCAGGTTCTTGTGCCAGGAGTCTCCTGGGATCTTGCTGCCTGAAGGCTACTCCGATGAGCGACCCTCCTGCCTCCTCTTCACTGAGCAGGTCGGGGCTCCTTTGGGCAAGGCCGGGGCGCGCGCCGGGGTCACACCGTCCGCACCGCGAGCGCGTCTCGGGTTTGCCAGCAGCGCACAGTAAAGGCAGAAGCAGCGGCAGACCACAGGGTCTGTTGACAGACAAAACCCAGAACAGGGCCTCCCCGGTGGCGCAGCGGTTAAGCGCTGCGCTGTGGAGCTGTCGGCAGCGGCGACGTGAGTTCGATGCCCGGCCGGGGAGAATCCCACATGGTGCGGCAGACCTCTCCTGCCTCGCCCGCTGCTCCCCTCAGCAGTGTATTTCTGATCTGCCTGTTCTGCTCCCCGCTCTGTCTCTGGTGAACCCTCTCGCCGCCCCACACCTCTGGCCTGTACCCCAGCTTGTATGTATAAATAAAAAATAAATCTTTAAAAAAAAAAAAAAACCCAGAACATTAAATTTACCGTTTTAACCATTCTTAAGAGTCCGATCCAGTAAGGCAAGTGCATTCACAGCATAGCAGATCTGGGTGACGCTTATTTTCACAGCGTGGCACATTCAACACTGCGTATCCCAAGCACCGTCGCTTCAACGTTCGATCAACCTAACACCATGAAGGCGTTTCACGTTCCCTTTTTTAAAAAATTCAACCAAGTCTTTGAAGTCCGGTGTGTTTTTTACACGGACAGCACAGCTCCCTTTAGGCACCAAGTTTTCAAACGCGACACTTCATTTCGATTTTGGAAAATACACAGTTGAAAAAACCAGATTCACACCCCCACGCTGTTCCAAGCACGCAGGTTTCCCATGGCCAAACCGTCCTTTTCCATGGACATGACCGCGATTAAACCAAACGCAGCTCCTGCGTCGCGGTGGGCGGCGCCGGCCTAGCCCAGGGCGCGCGGACACTGCGGAGTTTGCGCTGCAGCAACACGGCCGTTGGGCCCAGCGGAAGGAGAACGCATGGAGGCCTCCGGGGTCCCCACTCACTGTCCGTGAGGCTGGGTGGGTCCTGTCCCGGCCGGGCACACCTCGGGGCCAGGCCACCCCAATCTGCGGGCGCACACGGGGTTTCTGCGGCTCTGCCCCACGTTAATGAGGAGACTGGACCGGAGGGGGGCGGGGAAGGCTTCGGCCTGAAAATTAAGAATCACCCGGCTTATTTTATCACTGGAAGATCATTTTGACAACTTCCTCCAGGAAATTGCAAAGGGAAGTCATTATCCAAAAAAGAGGGGGGAGGGGGCCGGGAGGGACGCGGTCCACGTGAAGCACAGATGCAGCCGGCGCAGGGCAGGGCGGGAGGGGGTTTACTGGGTCATTTAACCAGGTTCCGATTTTTTAAAGTCTCCTTTTCCACGATTATTTGTTGACCCTAATTGTTGCCATCCCTGAGATGCGGCCCTGACTTCCTCCCGCGGCTGGCATCGGGTCGGGCTCCCTCTAATTGCCTGTGTCCTGTCTCTCCCGAGTCTCTCCCCGGCAGGCCCATTCCCACATATGCTTCCAGAACCGTCTTAATAGAGGGGCAGCAGCGCCCAGCTGACGGCATATGTTTAGCTGCTTGCTGAGGTCGGCCAAGCGTGCAATATCGCGTTACATCAATGGAAAGGTCAGTTCCCAACAAGCTGCTTTTTACAAGCGCGGCTTAAGGAGTTGCTGCTAAATGGGGCTCACATGTAGGGGGGTGGCGGGTAATGGGCTTCTTGTTGAGCCCTGTTCTCTGTCTCTGTTTTGCATTGATTAGAAAGTTTTCTGTCTCCCAGGGCAACGTGCTGTTTAAAAAAAAAAAAACAAAAAAACGAAAAACAAAACAAAACAAAAAAAGCCTTTGCATGTACTGGGGTTCCTGGAACCCGGTCAGCATCTGGGGCTGGAGTAGGGAAAATGGGTGTTTGGGTCCCCAGATGTCTGGGGGAGCCCTGCCTGGCTAGAATCACACTAGCTGACCAGTGTGTTTATGCTCCCTCCACTCTGTGCCACAACCCCCACTTCTCACACCTGACCCACCTCCAGGAGAGGAGAAACCGGGGTACAGGCAAAACTGCCACCCACCTGCTGGTATACCTCCACCCCAGAAATCACCTGAGAAGACTAAGGCCTAGCGTGAACCTGAGAACCAGCCTTCCTCCCTTCCTTGCTAATTATGAAAGCTGCTTTCTCAAATAGTAATGATATAGAAGTGAGTTAAATTAGACATAGAAGTTCCCCCAATTTAAGCCTTAGCTCTGCCTCACTCTCCTAGGCTTTCGGTCAGTACCCTAGTGACAAACAGGATTTTTCGTTGAAGGTCAGTTACTCATTCAACAAACTGTCATGGAGAATCCCCTAGGTGGCAGGGATTATGCTGTGAATGGATGAATAGGTCTCAGCCTTAGCACCACCGACTCTGGGGCTAAGAATTCTCTGCTGTGGGGCTGTCTGGGCCTTGGCAGCACCCCTAGCCTCCAGCTCCTAAACCCAAGTGAGACTGTCCACTCAAGGGAGATTGTCCGCCCAAGCAAAATTACCCGTGGAAGGTACACACCTTTAAACGTCCACGTCCCCTCCAAAGCGAGTTGGGTGCTGATCTGCCCCTCACCAAGCAGGCCCCTTGCTGTGCTGGTCAGAGCAAATGGGCAGGGGTTTCAAGGAAAAGAACACCCCAAACACGTAAGAGGTCAGCATGCACCTCCCTTTGGGGCGCTCCGAAGTCTTCTGTTTCCCTGTGAACATCCTTCTAAAGAAACAACACCCAGAGTGGCAACTTCCGATTTCCCGCCGTGAACATGTAGACGTTTAGCCTGTGTGCTTTCGGGAAATCTGCACCTCCGTTGTAAGCACAGAGGGGCCCTGCCTTTAGGACCCCGGACAAAGTGGGGGCGTGGGGCTGCCAGGCAAGCTCGGCCCTCTGCATCCCCAGGACAGAGGGAGTCCTGAGCCCAGAGAGGCGTGGGGGCCCAGGTGTGTCCCCTCCTGTCCCCGCTGACACTGACGGCACTGCCCTGGGGCTGCTGGTGTCCGCCTCACTGTCCCAGCAGGACCCCCTGCCAAGCGTGCCCCTGCAGCCCCCCCAGGCTCACTTGGGGCTCAGGCACCTGCAGTTCACCCCTTTGACTTGCAAACTGCACCTCCTCTCCCTTCCCTCACCTTCCTCCTCGGCTCTCCTCCCCCTAATGAAAGGCATTTGAAGCAATAAATTACTTTTCTGTTTTGCATAAAAATAGGCACAGGAAAGGCCTTTAAGGACTTGGGGGGAAGGTCCCCGGCCTGGCCTGGCGTCAGCCTGGGTGTCCCCAGCCTTTGTGAGCAGCTTCTCCAGTGGACGTGAGGACCACCTTTTTCAGAAATGAAAAGCTAGGAAATGTAGAATCAGCCAACTCACACGTGGGCATGAGTCAAAGGTCAGACAAGTTATACAGGGAGGAGCCTCGCCCAGCCTGCTCCCCACCACCCTGCGGCCCTCCTGAGGGAACCCGGGGACTGTGGGTCCCGGTGACCTGGGACATGGTTGCTATTTCCCTGATTCTCACCAAAATGGCACTCACCGCCGGCCTCCAGCTGCCATTCCGGCCTCTCGCGGAGACACGGCCGTTCATAAAGATGCACATGGGCCGGATTTACCCGTTTTCTGCTGGCGGGAGGCCTTGGGGTGGGAGGTGCCTGCGGCGGTGGCTCTTGGGGCAGAGGCCCTCTCGGGAGAGGAGCAGAGAGCTGCAGGGGTGATGCCTGAGCGGCCACACGCCTGCTGCTTGCATCCGGCTGGCGCCTG
The DNA here is from genome assembly GCA_004024925.1 of Scalopus aquaticus. Lineage (NCBI taxonomy): Eukaryota > Metazoa > Chordata > Mammalia > Eulipotyphla > Talpidae > Scalopus > Scalopus aquaticus. The sequence continues at coordinate 9,071 of PVIJ01019727.1, read as the reverse complement.
CGCCACGCTGAGCAGCAAAAGGGGGGTGGAAGGACGCTCGGACGCCGGAATAGACGTGCAGATGAGGCCAGGACGCGGCGACCTCGCCTCACTTCTTCTTGCCCCAGGGCCTTTGAACCTGCTGTTGCCCTCTGCGAAATCACCTCAACCCCCTGCCCTCAGCTCAGGGCGCCTCCGGCCGGTCCCTGTTTCAGCCTCTTTCCTGGAGAGAACGCGCCCCTCCTTTAGTGTCCATTGCGTCCTGGGTGTTCACTACACAAAACTTCTTATCGTTGCAATTATGTTATTATATCAGTTGCCCTTAAAAAAAACCTTTTCCCTTAGGATGTAAGCGCCAGTCACGGGGCGGGAGCGCATTCCGAGCACTGCTGTGACCTCAGGAGCAGAGCGTCGGGCCCGCAAACAGAATGCTGCCTGAAATAATAAATGCGTTAGTCATGGGCTTCTTTATCTTCTGGATCTTCGCACCAAACCTTCAAGGAACCGCTGGCTTCAGATCGCCCGCCCGTCCTCACCATCCCATGCCATGCCATGCCCGGACGCCCACGGACGCTCCTCCTCACAGGGGGCGGCGACCCGCCCTCCTTGCTCACCGGTGCCGAGTGGCCGCCGGGCCCAGGGGTGTCATCGGGCCTGGCCCTCACGGTGATGTCACCCTCTCCACCTCCAGCGGGGGCTTGAGCATTTGCACATGATGCGGCCCTGACCGGTTAGATTTGGGGGAAGCTTCCCAGGGCAGCGCTGCCCGGACTGGAATGTGCCCGTGAGTCACTGGCCATCTGGCGGCTCTGACTCAGCAGGTCTGGGCCGGGCACAAGCTCCTGCGCGTCTGCCAGCGCCGGTGATGCTGACACTGCCGGACCACACCTCGGGTTTAGATCCAAGGGGTTTCTGGGAAGGCTTTCCTCCTCTGCAGAAGGAGACCCGCAAAGAGAAGCCGTCTTCTCTGTCATGCACACGGCCTGCCCGGAGCTGCAGTTGCAGTCGTGCTGGACCACAGCGGGCCACGCGGGAGGGGCAAGGGGAAAGAGACTGAGCCTTGGGGTCTGGGTGCCATCTCCAAGTCTCTTAGCCAAGCCTGGAGCTGCTTCTGTGGACAATACAGGCTGATTAAAAAATAAAGCTAAATTTTGAGTTGGTGACACTTCCTTGCAGCCCAAAGCATCACGGCTGACTCTGTGAATGGACAGCGGGGTGTGGAGTGAAAAGACCAGCGTCTGACCCAGACCAACCTGGAGGCTTAGCCCAGCTTTGCCCCTTCATGCACTGCCACCCCCAGCCTCAGCAGGCCTCAGCTTCCCAGCCTATAGGATGCATCACCCATGTGATCAATAAGACTGTGTCTGCGACTGTCCCTGCCACCGTGTGCCACAGAGACGCAGCTGCCCTCGCTGCCATGTTCAAAACATGAAAAGATGGGGCAACTTAGTTCAAAGAATACATTTATGAGGCTCAAAATATTACCTTTACAACAGGCAATTATTACAACATTTGAAGTTTCACCTTTTATTTATTTATTTGTTTTTGGGATTAGGTTTTGAAATCTGGTCGAAAACATCTCAGTGCAGACCGACCGCTGGCCAAGTGTATCACGGGGGCCTGCGGCTGCCGCAGTAGCTCAGGCCCAGCTTCAGGCGGGCTCCTGAGAAATGTGATAGAAATGTAGTGACTTCATGCTGGTCTTTACACAGGCTTGGACAAGAGACTGAGTCTCCAGGGACTCCCACTCTGGAAGACGCCTGGTGATGAAGGTCTGCTGCTTAGGTCAACGCTTATGTCCCCGCCGTGCTCACCTGCATGGTCAGTGTGAAAGCCAACCACGGCGGGGGGTGGGGGTGGGGTGGGGACAGGGGGTGCTGGACTAGGTGTGACCAGTGCAAAAGGCTCTTTTGAATGACACGATGAGCTATACTCGGGCAGTTCCAGTGTCCCCGTTACTGCCTTTTAAATGCTGTGTCCCCTGCTCAACCACCTTCAGTGGCTCCCTATTTTCTACTGGGTTAATGCTCCACTCCTGGAGCTGCTCGTTTGGTGCATACTTCCCCTGACCTGCTTTAGTCAAGGCAGCCGTGGTTGTGAGGGATGGGGAGGGCTCGGGCACATGTGGGTGGAGTCAGCCAGCTGAGCTCACAGATGACCGCAGCCAGCACGTCACCGTGGTCAGCCTTGCAGGGCAGGCTCACACACGCTTTCCTCCTTGCCTTTGCGACGTCTCCACGAGCTGATCTGGTGGGTGGCCCGTGTGTTTGTCTGCTCTGCGTACCTCTCTCATTTCTGGTGCCTGGCCCCGGTCCTCTGCCTTGGGGTTCTGCTTCCCAACTCTATCAACGTGTCCTGCTAGGTGCTGCCAACTGCAGCGCCCACTCCTCACCCTGGGGCCAGGCTGACCCTAACGCCCTGTTCACCTGTTGCAGTGAGCCAGGCACATGACCTCAGTCTGGCCAATGAGAGCCTTCACTGGGATTTTGCTACACCCCATATGAGCTGGCTAAGCTGTGAGGATAGGTGGATCTTGTCTTCATCAAGCCTTGAGGCATGTGGAAGAAGTTCCTCAGCAGAGGTCAACTTGCAAGAGAAGAGATGACAGAGAGGGAAGAGAGAGTCAGAGAAAGAGTGAGTGCCTCTGAGCCCCTGCATCCAGCTGAACCTGAAGCCAGCCCACCATTTCTCTTTCCTGTCATGAGCCTGCTGCTTGGCGTCTTTTACTTCAGCCGACTGGGGCTAGAGTTCCCTCACAGGCAACCAAAATAGTCCCACATATATAAATAAAGACTATCTCCTTTGTATGAGTCACGCAGCTGGGGCAAAGAGGCTGAGGAATTGCTCGGGAATGCAGAGCCGGGGTTTGGGCCTCACCACAGGTCTCCCCATCCCGTGTGCCTTGCGTTAGGGTCCTCTGGAGGCTGCAGCAAACTGCCGTAAACTTGGTGGCTTTCATCAAAAGGGATGGGTTCTTCCCAGGTCTGGAAGTTCGAAGTCAGAAAGCATGACTAACACAGGAGGTGAAAATCTAGGTGTCAGCACCCCTCTCCCCACCCCACCCCTTCCACCCCGGCTGCTGGGAGAAGTCTGGTTCCTGCTTTTGTTCAGCCTCCCGTGGCCGCTGCCTTCCACACCTGTCTGCCTCCTCCTCCAACGGTCTCCTCCCTCCATGCTCCTCCTCCCTGCTTCTCCCCTGGAAAAGCGCTGGAGAGGGCACTGAGGGCCGGGGGCATCATCCTGGATTAGCCCTTCATCCCAGTGTCCTTAATCACGCCGGCAAAGATCCTTTTCCAAATAAGAGAGCACTCTCGGGGGCTGGGCGCGGTCACTGCGCAGCCCCCAGAGTGACCGGAAGCCATTGCTCAAATACGGGGTGCAGCCGCGGCGAGCCTGGCTGGGGCGGGCCGGCCCCAGCGGACGTTAGGTCCTCCAGGCGCAGGCGGGCAGTCCTGTCTCAGCCCCGCCCCAGGCCCAGGGCAGGGTCAGGACGCAGGGGCCCGGCTGCTGGCCCCCTGGACCCCTTCTCAGCTCTCCAGGCGCCGCCTCGAGGGCTGCGCTGCTTAAATGCGCGTCTGGCTGCGAGACAGGCACCCGGCGCGGGGAGCGGGCTGCGGCACAGGCTGCATGCGCGGTGGAGGGCGCACCGGCCAGCGCAGAGGCTCTGCGGGGTGCAGGCCCCGCCCCCCTTCTCCCGGCCGGCCGTGGGCCTTGAACAAGGTGCTCACCAGCTCGGGCCTACTCTCCCGCGGAGGGGATGCGGACAGCGCCTCGCGCTGACGCGCAGACGAGAGTGAAAGGAGTGGCAGCTGGCAGCGGGCCTGGCACAGGGCCCTCGGGAGGCATCGCCGGCGTCGCTGCCCGTGGCTCCGGCTCTGCTGCCCTCTCTCTGCTGGGGCCGCTCGGGCTTCAGTGGTGAGTAGCATTACGTCTAAGGAGTAGCACCCCGGGGTTAGAAGTCACTCCCCTGGGGTCCTCCCTGCTGGCGCCCTGGGTTAAGCCGGCGCTGTGGAGATGTGGGCAGCTGCTCCGCGGGTTCGATGCTCGGCCGGGGAGCTTCCCACAGGGCGCGGCAGACCTCTCCTGTCTCCCCGCTGCCCCCCTCCGCAGTGTATTTTGGTCCATCTGCCTGTTCTGCTCCCCACCTGTCTCTCTCTCTGGTGAACCCTCTCGCCGCCCCACACCTCTGGCCTGCACCCCAGCTTGTATGCATAAATAAACATCTTAAAAAAAAAAGTCCCTCCCCAGGGTCCCACCGGGGCCCTGCGCGCCCCGGACACCTCTGCGTGGCCTTCCACCCCTGGCGCAGGTGCATCTCGCTTCCCGCCTCTCGGGGGGCACCCTGGCTTGCACGGCGCCCCTCTTAGCTCAGGGCTCTGCTGGGGGCCTCTGGAGGGCAGCGAGGGGGCGTGACTCGGGTGCGGTTGGGGGGGGGGCATGGTGGTTGGGGGCGGGGATGGAGGTTGGGGAGTTCCAGCTTTAAAGCTTGATCTCTGCCCAGGACAGGGCTGAGGGTCGCAGGCCAGGACCGCCCCGGGCTGCTGCGGTTTCTCTGGAAGGCACTTGCCCCTACCTCTGAGGCTTTGTTCTGGCTGCTCTCCACGCAGCCCCCTCTGACCCTCTTCCATTTACCCAGAGCTTCTGGCCCTCCCTTCGGAACGATCCCCTTCATTCCCTGTCAGGGTGCATACCTAAAGCTGGTCAGTTCTGTTCCTAAGTCTGGCTCCTTTAGTGTGTCCGTTTTTCTCCGAGGGAAACTGCTGCAATAGAGAATACACTAGAATCATAAGGTCGAAAGTTACAGAGCTGCTTTATTCCCAGGCGCTGTGCTGAGTGCTTAGGTGGGTTACTGCTCTGTGTCTCTGTCTCTGTCTCTCTCTCCCTCTCCCTCTGCTCTCATTCTTTCAGAGATTCTGTTTTATCCACCACAATACTGAGGGACTAGGAGTTTAAATAAACAAATACTCCTCTCTCTTGCTCATAGCTCCCCCGCCATTAAGAGTGAATAGCTAAAACCCAAACCCAGCTGCCTCATATTACTCCACAGTGAAAAAAATAAAAACAGCTAATGATTTTTTTCTATTATGAAGCAAAACGTGTTCACTATAGAATTTTAGAAAAATACAGAAAATCAAGTCACTCCTAATATTTTGGTTATGCCTAGCCCCAGTCTGTCAGTCTGTCTGTATTTTTCAAGATATTAAATTTAAGTCAATATTTTCTGTGGCTTTCAGACCTCTGGGCCTCTCCGGACACTTAAACTGTATTCAGCTTTTCTGCTATAACCCACTTGACAGTTATTCTTAAACATGGTCCTTGTGGGCGTGTCCGAGCATTCCCTTAGAACAGGGAAGTGTGCGTCTCTGCAGCTCTGGGTACACACTGCTGAGACCCAGGAAATGTTGGGCTGTCACCGGTCTCTCCAGTCTGAAAGGCCTGCCTGCTTCTCTCCTCACCAGCTCTGTTTTTTGTTGTTAAACTCTTGCTGGTATTTTCATTGCATTTTTACATCACCTAATGACATGAGCTTTTTATTTTTCTTTGTGCCATTTGTGGGCTGTTAGGTTTCCTGCCTTCGCTTTCAGCGAAGATGTTCACCATCTTCTCCCTGGTTGGACATACTCTTTTCCTGCCGTTTGTCCTTCACCTTGAGCTCTTACAAAAAGCGGTGCTTCTCGGCAGCCTTTTCTGTTGTGAAGACGGGGTGGATGCTGATACAGCGTCACCTCGCTAATGGAATTGTTTTTTGGATCACCCTGCCTAGTTCTGATGCTCTGCTGCTGGGCCCCTCCAGGCAGGAGGCCCTGCTGTGTGTGCCGACATAAAATAATTAATATCTCTGAAATTCACCGTCACTCCCCACCTCAACGGATGCTTGAAGATCTAATGATATAAGATCTATGAAAACACTTCAGATCTGCCCAGTACTTTAAAGTGTAGAACTGTTTGGACAAAGCATCTCAGTGTTTATAAACACTGAGCAAGAGTGACTCGCCCCCAGGCTTTCTGACTTGCCACAATAATGCTTTGCTGGATCTAGAAGGCCAGACAAAGTGGGGGTTTAAAATGAAGGTGCAAGCCTGTCCCACATACCTGTTCCACCTCTGCCCATTCTGCGTGTCTTCTGCCCACTAACGGTAGCCACCCTGCAAAGTGGTTCACTCATTCACTCACTCAATAGTGAGTATTTCTTGCCTAATGTGTGCCAGGCTTAGTTCTAGGACCTGGTGCTAGAACAAGGAAGAAGCCAGACAAATGTCTGCCCTCTTAGGGTATATGTTCCGGTGTAACATTCCCAGATGCTATTCTTGGGTGGCGTGTCCTGTAGAAATCTGTTGTGCTATTTGGTCTAGTTCTTCCTTGAAGCTATTCTTTCCTTATTTATTGTATGTCTTATTGATCTGTCCATAGTTATAAGTGGAGTATCAAAATCCTCTAGTATTATGGTGGTGTTGTTAATAGCTCTTTTTATTTCTGCTAGTAATTGTCTTAAGTTTCTTAGTACTCTATCATTTGGTACATACATATTTATGTTTTTTTTTTCTTCTTATATCCTAGGGAATACTATTCTTAATTTATGGGTGGAGACCTAAGGGCGATTAGGATATCAGTTATGGTCACCTAGCCTGACCCCCTTACCCTACCAGGTTCCTAGTTCTCTGCCACATCTAGGCAGTGTGGTCTCATCTCAGTGGAGGAAGGTTCTGGCTGTGTGTCCCAGGAACTGGGGTGTCCAGTGGTGCTGTTTAGAGGATCAGGGGTAATAGAAGCCCAGAAGCCCAGAGCAGGGGGACTTAACCCTTTGTTACCCCTTGTGCTGCTCATGTGGGTCAGGGAGGGCTGGTGTGCCCCAGAGACAAGACTCCTCAGGAATTTTGATGGAGCGAAATTCTCTAACTCCTTACTTAAGCACGTTCTCTATCCATATTGACTAGAGAGGAGCGCCTCTTGTTCTAATGGAAACAAAATCTCTCGCCACTGGTAAAGAATAAAGTAATAAAGGACGTTTCCCTTCTCATCATCAGAGGAAAAGTCAAGGAAATGGCAGACATCAGCTCAGGTGAGCAAGTGGGCAGGTGGACAGATGAACTATTGGGCAGGAGGGATCTTGCCAGGTGCGGGGGTGGGGGGCACGAGAAAGTGAGTAAGCCAGTAAACTGACAATGAAAGGGCATCGCTTAAGAACTGTCCTCTGCAGACTCAGCCTCTGGCTTGCCCGAATCAGACTTCTGCTGGAGCGTCATGGTTGGCATCGGTGTCCAGCCTCCCAGCCGTGGGGACTTTGTGCTCCAAGCCAGCCCCAGCCTCCCCTCGTGTGTAGTGGGGAAAAGATGGGAATAATCATACTGCTAGTGGTAGATCCATGCAAAGTCGGCTTCCTTTTCTGAGCTCCTCCGCAGGGTCAGCTCTGTTTTCTCAGTGATTCCTTTGGGGCTTTGGGAACTCAGTTTTGGCTTTGCTGAGGCTCTGTGCCCAGAAGCTGAAGGGACTGAGGAAGAAAGGGTGTTTGGGTTGCTTACAAGAAGCTGCAGAGAATCAGAGCTCCTGACCAGCTCCTGCAAAGACGAGCTCTCCGCATGGAGGCTCGGGAAATGCCGGTCTCCTCGAGCAGCCCTGTCCTCGAAGGACACTGACAGTCACAGAAGGCCGAGCTGGGACTCTAGCGACGGCTGGGGCAGCTCAGTGGGTGATGCTGGGGCTCCTGTGCGCGGCTCCCTCTGAGCCAGGCGCCACACTGGAGGCGCTCAGGCGGGACAATCCTGGCGTAGAGCCCCGGGCCACAGGCCCAGGGACAAGTGGAGGCCCCGGCCGAATGCAGATCCCTCTCCAGCGGGGCCCTCTGTCTGCTTTCAGGGCAGAGCCCGAGGCCCCGCTCCTCCCTCTGCCCAGGCCTGGGCTAGAGCATCTTTCTGCTTCTGCAGAGCTCAGGATGGCCCAGTCATGGGCAAATCACACATGCAGGATGATTTGCTTTGGCATTTTCGTTGATGTTACATGGAGCCGTAGAGGCGCTTGGCTTCCCTGCTCCTCCTCGCAGATGCCTGTTGAAGGAATTGGAATAAATAAGTCTGATTTTGTAGCTATTTTCCCCCAGAACACCCCCACCCCGCCCCCAATTAAGAGTAGGGCGGGAGAAGTGTGGGCGGGGTGCAAAAGCCCTTTCATCATGCGGTGGACACTGAAATCAGAGCCTGCTGCCCAGGCACTCCCACCCCAGTTCTCGGCCTTAAGGCCCTTTGCTTGGCAGGAAAACGCTGCCCCCTCCTGGCAAGGATGGACAGACTCGCCGAGACAAGGGTTCAGACCAATATGAACTTCATTAAGTCTGAACAATAGGTTCACTGAAGACCAAAGGATAAATTAGGGCAAACGGACTGGGCGGGGCAGGGCGGCTGGACGGGCTGGGATTGCGCGATCCCGCTCTGCTAATGAGATTCATGCGGTCCCTTTGGGGCAATACCAGCCCCAGCCCCCAGTTGCACAAGCCAGGATGTCGCTGGGTACAGACTGTCCCTGAAGAGGTTCTAAAAGCATCTTTCTTTGGGTTCAAAAGAGGCCGTGGCTCCAGAGTTAACACGGTCCTCAGAAATGACCGGTCCCCAAGGCTGGGCAGAGGCAGGTCCCCGCTGGCGGCGAAGCTGGCACGTGTCAGCGCGGCCTGCTCCTTTGCCTGCTTCCCAAACCTTCTCACCCGTGGCTTTCTCCAGGTGCACGAGCCCAGCAGCAAAGGCAGACGCCTGCTGGGGATTTCACAACCGAGCGGAGGCTGCCCCACTCCCCCGACGGCCGTGGAGACTGCTTGGGAGACGCGCGCTTCTGGAAGCCTCCGCACACCCCCTGGCCCCGCCACTTCCAGAGGCCACACTGCTGCCCCTGAGCGGCCTGCTGTGAGCTTCCAGCGGGCGGGGCCGGATAAATGGGCAGGAAGTGTCTGGAGACTCCATGCGGCTTCTGACACTGATTCCGGCTCAAGGCTTGAGCCCAGGCCAGAAAGTGTTTGCAAGAAAAGTCCCTCTCGTTCCGCCTCCCGGGACCAGATGACGTCAGCTGGGGGTAAGCATAGCTGCGGCGGGAGAGGAGATGGGGGCAGC
>PVIJ01019726.1:0-22799 GCA_004024925.1 Scalopus aquaticus | reverse complement strand
AAAAATAGATGATTGGATCAAGAAGATGTGGTACATATACACAATGGAATACTATTCAGCATTCAAAGAAGATAAACACATGCAATTTGCAGTGACATGGATGGAATTAGAGGGAATCATACTCAGTGAAATAAGCCAGAAAGAAAAAGAAAAATATCAAATGGTTTCACTTATAACAGGACTATAGGGAAACCAAATAGGAGAGAGACACTCAGCGGAGGGGGGGTGGGGAGGAAGGAGGATAAGGGCACAAAATGGAATAGAAAAGAATACAAGGGACCATGGAGATGGATCACGGTGAATTGGTGGTGGGCTACCCAAGGGGAATGCAAAATGTAAAAGACATAAATAACAATAAAAATTAAATATATATATATATATATATATCAGCAGTTTGTTCCTTTGTATTTCTGATTACCACTCAGCAATAAAAAGGGTAAAATTGCTGATACATGTGGTAAAAGACATGAATCTGAAACGTACTATGTCAGTAAAAGAAGTAACACTCAAAGAGGAACAGAATGTGTGATTCCATCTATATGACTCAGGAAAAGGCAGCACAGATCAGTGGTTTCCATGGACATGATAACTTGATAAAAAGGGACATAAGGAAATTTCTTGTCATGACAGATTGGCATAATGATTATCCAAGTGTATGCATTTGTCAAAACTCAGAACTAAACACTACAAAGGATGAGTAAGTAAATTATAACTCAAGTTTTTAATACTCAAAAAAATAAACTACAGTTGTACACAACATAAATGAGTTCCAACAACATAATAATAGCAAAAGAATCAAAACACAGTGTTTAGAAATACATGCTTAGGTGAGAAAACTAAAACAAAGAATATCATAATGTAACTACTCAATGAACCACCAGAGAAAGAAACAGAACAATGTTGGTACAGGGGAAGCTCCCCTAACCCTTGTGGTTTTTCCCAATCTTTACCATTCCACTTCCCCTCAGAGTTAACTATTATCCCAACTTTTATGGAGTTTACTTTCTTATTCTTAATTTTAGTTTTTCTGTTTCTCTACGTTTCATGTCCTTTTTTTAAAAAAGCATGCCAAGTAACTCAGGGTAAATCATGAAAGAATAAAGTAAGAACATATATATTTTTATATGTGTATATTTATATTTTTACACACACACACATTTATCTATATGAGGCATTCCTGAATTCATACCATGACTCTACCATTTGTTAAATATGTGACTTTAGGCTGGTCTCTTAACTTTTCTCAGTCTCAGTTTACTCATCTGTAAAATGGGGAAATGATATCTGCTCAAAAAGTCATGATGTGAATTCAGTGAGATCAATACAAACATCACTAGGTGAGTATCTGTTTAGTTCCCAAGTCCCCTTTTAGGATTCATCTTACCTACATGGGATGGGAGGTCATAATTTTGTATCACCTCACTGCTGTGCGCACAGCTGGACCAGAGACAGGTATCTGACCCAAGCTGGGCTAATCATGATGCCCTCCAGGGAGCTTAGAATAGGAAATGAGTAAGTTCATTCTCTGTCTGGGCTTTATCATAACAGAAGAAATATAAATCTCCAGAACAGTAACATGCACACATTCTATCCTCTATATGACCAGACCAGAAAGCAAAAGAAAGACTAAAATCACTAGAGGATGTGCTAGATGCTTTTCTGATTGATTTCTGGTTATGATTCCAGCCCCTGACTGGGACCTGCCCTTGCATTCCACATAACACATAATATCTGTATAACAAATGTCCTTAAAAAAATAAGCACAGGTTGGATTCTATTATTTACAACCCAGAAGTCCTACCTAAATGCATTATACACAGTGTAAAGCTTCAGGAAGGGCTCAAAATATGCTGACTGTGAGTGTAATTCTCTGACCTTTGACCTCTTGAGAGAGGAGAAAACCTCATTACCAAGTCCTTGAAAGAGTCCTATTCTGGTGTTCAACATAGACTGATTTTGATGAGCCTTACTTGCCCCTCTGATGAGCCTTACTTGCCCCTCTGTCTATTAGAAATCTGTAAGAAAAGAGCCAAGCCTCAAATATCCTGCCAGACTAAAACACGTTTAATTGCTTAAGACAGACTTGAGAGAAAGAAACTCTAGTATAGCAGAATAAAAATTACAACAACTACAAAAAAATCATAAATAGATTCAATTTAGAGCCTTAAGCAAAAAATTCACACAAGGTAAATTTTCATCTAACTAATTAGGGTGATTGAGTGTTTACAGTTCATATTGTCCTGGATTCGCTCTTATCTTGAGCAATGACAAAAAAAATTAGTAAGACTTCTACATTTTGTAACACTAAAATGTGCTTATATTTTTACATCCACAAACTGGCTATTTTTCCTATATAGCAAGGACAGAATACTGGTAATCTGAGTAATGCTGACATGAATTTATAACTAGATTCTAGTAAGCCCAATTCTTTGAAGAGGGTAGGCTTATCAAAAGTCAACCTATGTATACTCACATGAAGCAGTTTAGAATCAAGTTATATAAATTAAGCTTACAGCACTACGTCTTTATTTTACCTCATTTGTCCTTGTAAATTAACACAATTAGAAAGACACAGTGTTGTTACTAACTATATGACAGTGTCTTACTCAATATCTAAGTTTCAGAAGACATGAGAACGATATCTCATATAGCTACTTCAGTCAGTTTTAATTACCATAAAGTTCTCGATCATATATCAATTTTAATCTACTTATTCTAGTCCACAAAATATGAAGCTAGAACAATCTGAATCAATTGTTGCATTTTCCCCAATATATGTATAACTTAGTATTTTAAAAGTATAGCTGCCAATTTCTAACACTAATTGTATGACATTTTAAGCCTAAGATTCTAAAAATAATCATATATATTCTAGCCCATAATTGTCTTAAAAATACTTTTTTGGTGAAATCTGATCTCTTATGAAAATACATTTCTCCGTACTCCAACTGCCACTCATATTGCATAGAAATAGCACCTACATACAATAAAATAATATCTGTAAATCCATGTAAAAGTTCCTGGAGTGTGCTGGGGATCTAATTCTCCTAAATTAATTGGATAAAGTATACCAGTAATTGTGAAGCCATCTGTAAATGATATTCAAAATAAAATAAACTATAAACACTAGAGGGTGCTCTAACTCAAGTGTCTGGCATCTAACTATGATGCTTAAAATAATTTTCTCAAAATTAAAAATAAATCAAGATAATCATCAGCACCAACAATTTTTGCTTTTGACAATGGAGATAATTTGAGACAAAATTCCATTCTTCCAGAATATGTAACAGTAGAAGCCCAGTACAATCATATCTTAATGTACAATTATTACATAATTAATATTGTGTTACATGGAGAAAACAGACTATCAAGGAAATTAATGCAATGTTTAGATGGTTAAGTGAAGGTGCATCTTACATACTATAGGCTTAAAGTCAAGGGGAAAAGGAAAGCATTACGTGCTGTCTGCTATGAGATTCACATTGGATATCAATTTCTCTCATGCTCTTGTTCTCTCTCTCTCTCTCACACACACATACACACACATACACACACACACACACACACACACACACACACACACACACACACACATGCATCCACTATATTCTTTATCTGCTTGCTCACATACAATCTATTCCCCAAAAGGGCAGTGTGTGTAGTTTATACTTTTCTCTCTATTTTTCTTTTCCCTAATGAATTATCAAGAGCCCCCAGGGAAATTCTAAACCGTGGTACTTACTGATGGAGGGCAACTTTACATTTTCAAGAGTTTAAGATAAACTGTTCAAGATTAATAGGATACAATAGGGGAAAGTCAGAGATAAGACTACACCAAGCTGTAAAACCACTCATACTCTAGGAACCAAAATACATGGCAATAAAAGAATTACTCAGATTGCTGGAATCTGGAGAAATTCTGAACATGAAAACACTATGTCATAGTTTGAAGTATGTACTTGGCACATACAGTCAGTCTCTCAGCACTCCCCTTTTTGTGTTTATCTGACAGATGTAATAAGCCATTGTTATTATACTCTAAATACCCAGTTGCCAACTTCCTTATTCAGTATCACATCATTTAATACCTTCTAACAGAACAGGTAACAGCACATACATTAGTTAAATGGTGTTAATGGTTTCAAATTTTTACATACCCATCCTTTTATAAAAAGTCTTTTGAACTATATATGTACCTCCACTAAAAGAAGAATATAGCTCTGAGATGGCCAGTTTAGGGGGAAATTTTTGTCCTTTTTTTTTAGCAAATTTCAAATCACACCACTACAAACATTATATTTTGGAGCTACCACATACCCCTAATCATGATCTTTCCTTCCCACTGATAATCATAGCTTTCTCTCATAAATCTGCAAAGCTGAGGCCTACATAATTTGAAGATCAGGTAAGGATGTGTTATTTTTACAAGCACCAACTTTCATCTTTTAATATAACTGCACATAAAAATTTATACATTGTGATACCACTTTTGGGAATTTACCCAAAGGACACCAAAACACTAATCCGAAAGGATACATGCCCCCGTATGTTCATTGCAGCACTGTTTACAATAGCAAAGGTATGGAAACAACCCGGATGTCCAAAAATAGATGATTGAATCAAGAAGATGTGGTACATATACACAATGGAATACTATTAAGCATTCAAAGAAGATAAACACATGCAATTTGCAGCGACATGGATGGAATTAGAGGGGATCATACTCAGCGAAATAAGCCAGAAAGAAAGAGAAAAATATCGAATGGTTTTACTTATAACAGGACTATAGGGAAATCAAATAGGAGCGAGACCCTGGGGGGTAGAGGGGGAAGGTGGGGGGAGGATAAGGGCACAAAATGGAGTAGAAAAGGACACAAGGGACCACGGAGATGGATCATGGGTGAATTGGTGGTGGGATGCCCAAGGGGAATACAAATTGTAAAAGATATAAATAACAATAAATATATATATATTTAAAAATAATAATAATAATTTCTCCCCCCCAAAAAAAAAAACATTGTGAGACTAAAATATTCTATTTAATTAATAATTTAAGATGAATACCTGCTTCCCATGATTCCTGAATCTGGTTGCAGACTAATAGTCTCTGTTGTAATTTCCACTTTCCGTACACTTCCAAAGAAATCAGTTATTAGAACATTTTTAGGATCCCTCTGAAAAAGATCAGTACGGTGTCCAGGAGTAGACACACACAGACTTTTGGGACACACCTGAAACTAAAAATATATATATAACAATAATAAATACACACATGCCTGCACAGCCATATAATTTTATTAAACCAAATCCAAATTGCAGTAGGTGGTATTTTTAAAGCTCTCCTAACCTAAAGGAGTTAGTCATTTTAAAGAGTAAAAGTTTCATTTGCTAACATAGGATTGACATTCCAAGAAAGCTATACAGACACTAAAACAGGTGATAAAAAGGGAAAAGAGCCAGAAAGGGGGAAAATTCACTTTTGTGAATCATATACTACAAAATATATTTTGAACCCTTAAATCCATAAGAATTTATAAACAACACTATGACAACAGAATTGCATTCTGCAGTTCTATTCATCACAGTGGTGCTCTCCACCAAAGTACTGTTTTTTTTTAAACACTCTGTAACCACAGAATAAAAGGATTGGATATGTAATAAAATAATACATAGTATCCCAATATGTTGGAAAGATTAAAGTAGAGCAGACCTGCATTCCAGGAAGTTGAAGCATAGCCTCCCACTAGACATCCTCCTAGCTCTCCTGCTGTGAATCTACCTGAATGATTCTATATATCATAACTTTCTTAGTTAATCCCTAATGAAAAAAATCCAAAGGCACCACCATTCTAGTTCTGTAAAGAATACAGTGTGGAAACCGGGACATCATCACTCCACAGAGCTCACAGTTTTGTTAATCTTATCCCTGATATATTCCACATGAATGAATCACCAAGGTCAGACACATAGTCATTCACTCAGCAACTCATAAGAAGTATCTGTCACATATAGTTCATACAGTTACCTTTCACTGAGGATATAAAGATTGATAAGACATGGTCTTAGCCTCAAGACAGAAATGAGTAAGTATAACAAGGTAGAAAGAAAAGGTGACAGGCCTTACTTCAGAAAAAGAATAAAATTCTTTTTAAAGATTTATTTATTTATGCATACAAGCTGGGGTACAGGCCAGAGGCATGGGGCAGCGAGAGGGTTCACCAGAGACAGAGTGGGGAGCAGCACAGGCAGATCAAATGAAATACGCTGCTGCGGGGAGCAGCAGGAGAGGCAGGAGAGGTCTGCTGCACCATGTAAGAATCTCCCCAGCTGGGTATCAAACTCGCATTGCCACTGCTGACAGCTCCACAGCACAGCACTTAACTGCTGAGCCACCAAGGAGGTCCCAAAAGAATAAATTTCTTACAGTTTGAAGATAAGAAAAAAGAAAGAGGGCAAAGTATCAAATTATGTTTTGAAGGAAGAGGAAGATTACAGATGGGAAATAAGAGCATTCCTAATAAAGTAGTAGTTGTAGAGATGCGCAAGACAATTAGTTTGGCAGAAATTCAGAATAAAGAAAAAGGTTTCAGGCTGCTAGTCAGAACTCGCCTACCTGTGGCAACAAGACTACCTGCATAGGTAAATCACCAACAAAATAACCAGAATAAGGTTATTAAGGGAAAAGCAGAGAGCTATCACTTATGAAACACAATGTTCCACATAATAACTTTGTGATTATAAAAATTATTATCTCTGCTTCATATTAAGGCTCAAAGAAAGTGAGTAATTTGCTTAACATCATACTGCTAGCAATTCCTGCCTTCTGTGTTCAGGAAAACAATAGAAGGAAATACAAAGAAGACATCAGGAAATAAATTAAAAAGCATAGAAAAAAGGATGGAGGAAGATCAAGAAGGTAAAATGCCTAACAGAAAGGACAAAACAGATGAAAGTTTAAAAAAACAAAGTTAAAGGTAAGACAGAACACCTAGATATACTGAAAGCCTCTCAGGAGATTCCTAAATGAGCAACTTGTATGCTTTAAGAGGTACCAGCAGAATAAAGCAGGAAAAGCACAGTCAAGCTTGGGAAACACTGAATAAGTATTTATCATCATTTTCTTTCCCCCAGTATTATCTTCTTTACTGGTATAACAATCATACTTCCACTTTTTAATGAAATCATTCCTTCTTTCAAGAATCCTCACATTATCAATCTGATTTTCTTACCCTCAGTTACATAATTGTAACTGTAGGTACCACAATTACTCAGTTTAATTTCATCAATCCTCATTCACTTATACAATTTCTACACTCTACCCAGGTTTTATGTTTATTATCAAAGAAAATGATGATCTATATTTCAGCCTCTGCAGGTATTACAATTTCCTAAAGTATGTAATACTTTTTTTTTTTCTTATTTCAAATCTGGAAATCTACCTCTTCCAAGAAAAACTTTTTCATTCATCTCACTATATTTAAAGAAACCATACAAATCTGTACTGTTTTCACATCCTTTCATTTATTTAATAAATATTCACTGAGCATCTACAAATATACCCACTACTATAATTAAGTTCTGAAGGTAGTACGATGCATAAAGCAAGGTTATTATACCTCTTATTTAAGAAGCTCAACACCTCAAGTGAAAGTCAATTACACAAACAATTACATAGAAATACTATGAACATAATAAAGGTACATAGCAAAAGTTATATGACCCCAGAGGAAAAAACATTACCTGGAGGGTCCAGAGATTTCATTTAAGAAGTGATACTCTATAAAAATGCTCTTCAACTCAGACAGTATAAATTTTTAAGGAACTAAGCTCCAAATCTCAGATGACACTCAACAAATTTTATAACACATACAATAGTCCAACCAAAAATATGTATTACTGGAGATATGTCAAATCAGCGTGCTAGTAAATTTAAAGGTAACAGATCATTCTTACTAAAAAAGATTAAAATAATCATAGTTCATTTCAAAGAATGGAGGTAGGAGGGCAAGACATCAGTGAGGAATGTTTATTAAAAACTAAATAGCAACTGAAAGCAATAAAATTTGGTTTCTTCAGTCCTCCCTATGTAATTCTAGTGAAGAAGTATTCTTTTTAGATCCATTAGACACTTAAAATGTGAGGTGCATATATTTTAAACTTTTGAGACAGCACATACATTACATAAAATATTCAATGTATAATCAAAAAATGGGAATAAACTTTAAAATTAAGTAGCTGGAATTTAGGTGACTGCAATATTCTTATATATTAGCATTATCACAAGCTTGTTTTAATATTCATATTAAGATATAACAGGAATCAAAATTACAGCCTTCAAAATGTAGCAAACAGTCCTATTGTATCCAACCTGGACAACTTATAGCAGTATTTTTCAGAATATTGCATAAGAACTCCATTTGTAATAAAAATTTCCATACAGTAAAAGGTTTCTGTATAATAAAAGAGATTAATGCAAAACTGTCTGGTTGCAATGCTAAGAGTTCAGAGCCTTGAAGATAGGAAAGTATCTGACTCTTTCACCAGAGCACAGACAGAGCCTAGCACTTAGCAAAAACACAAGAAATGTTTGTGAATAAAAGAGCAAGGTATAAATTAATGTAAAAAATGAGTGAGTTATTTAAGCACAATAATTTCTAGCTTGTTGTTCCAAGCTTTTTCTGAGGCCTGTTTTCAATATCAACTTCAAAATAGATTAAACTAGAAAAACATAATCAGTATAGAAAAGTCGGGGGGAAAGGTGAACAAAATTCAACAAGCTACATCAAAACACTATACTAGAAGTTTCAGGGTATACAAAAATACATAAAGAAGGTCCCTCTCTTCCAGGAATTTACCAAACTAAATGAAAAAGATGTTCATAATCCTATGAAAATAATTCACAGTTCAAAAAAGACAGATTTATATTTCACTTACATAAACTCCATCAGGGAAAAATATGGGAAGACCTCCTAGAAGAAAAGGACCTGACTGGATTCCCAAAGAACAGGCAATTTCAACTTGTGACTATAAAAATAGTACACTTCTGGGAGGAAAAGAGCCTAGGTAAATGAGTGGAAAAAAAAGACTATCCCAAAGAACAGCAAGTTAACTAGGCTAAAGCTTTAAGGTTTTTTGAGGGTTAAAAAGAGAGCAACTACTGCAAAAAGAGATTCAAAACAATTTAACAGATCACCATTCAACATATGACACTGCAGCAAAGGAGCCACGGTATAAGAGACTTATTTCATCACAGTAATATTAACATACCTAAGGGTTGTACCAAATCAAGTAAATACTTACAAGGTCATTCATATTAGTTTGGCTAGCTGGATTGATTTCTTCCAAAAATTCCAAGACATAATATGTGTATCTATCCATAAGGTGGACTCCAATTGCAGGATCAGGTTGATGCTATGAAAAAAAAAAAAACGAAGTAAAAAAGAAAAAAAAATGTTGTGTATCTAAAATAGCATCACTATAATAAAATGTTAGAATGTAATCAAAGTTCCCTCTTAAGGTGTTAAAAAGTGTAAGAAGGAAAATTTTAGGTATATTCATAAACATACATGTGATTTCAAAAATAGCTACATACTCCAAAGACAAGTGCAGTTTAGAAATTGCAGTTTACTAGTTGGAAAAAATGCACGTACCGAGAGTGAATCTTCTCCCACTTGGCTACTAGCTAAAGCCATTATGTTAGGAGAATAAAATCGTTCATACATGGATGCTCCTTGACAAGTGTCAATAATAAACAGTAGTTCATTGTAGCTGAAAGAAAAGTGATAGTATCTTTGACATGAATCATGGTATTAATCAGAATATTGCATGGATGACTAATATTGACTAATATTTTGTAACACTTCCATAATGTAAGATATTGAAGTTATCTTAGATGTTTCATTAGCTAAAAACCTGCAAATTTTCAGTATAATTCCCAATATAAAACTGGTAATAGAAAAACTAAACGTATAATTCTGTACAGGTATAATTCTGTACCTCAACTGCATGTAGCATGTGTGCTACAAAGTGGCTGTCCCAACTCTTTCCTCTCCCTTATCTATGCCACGTAGCGCAGCACCTAAATGAATATTTGATTCAGCAAACACTTATTTGGTACCTAGACTCACCTAGAAACTGAGCCAGTATTAAGAAAAAAATATATATGTGACGTATTCAACATATTCAAAGAGCTTACTAACTGGAACACAGGCACACCGCCATATAACTAAATTGGAATGTAGTGTCACAAGCATTTATTGCGAACCTACAATGTTCCTGACTATTCTGCCAGGGCTAAAACAATTAATTCCTGCTCTCACAGAGCTTAGATTATGACCAAGTCAAAGAGTTCCAAGAGCACTGGGAAAAGAATAGAGGCAACTGTAAATAAAGGCAAGTCAGGGAAGGGTTATGTCTAAGATGGATAATGAAGGGTGTGTTTTATTTTATCTAACAAAGAAAGGTACAGCACATTCCCATCAGCGGAAAATGTCTATAATAAAAAGCAGAAATGTGAAAAGATACAAATGTTTGGGGAAAGGGGAACATTACTGTATACCTAGGATTTAGCTAGGGAAGAAAGAGGGAAATAGTTTCAAAATGAGGGTACTGTCAGTCTGTCAAGGATTCTATATGAAATCTGAATCTTCTAAGTTTGAAAAAGCCCAGAGACTTTTTTAATTGAAAGAGTAACATAACCAGCTAAGTATTTTAGGATAAACTGCTAGTTGGTAAAGCTGAAAGCAGGGAACAGGTATATTTTCTTAGCTGTTTCTTTCAGACACTAGTTCGAGGTAAACAGCTAACATGGTACTTCTAGCATGAGATCTTGAATCGGAAAATCTAAGAGATTGGTAGAAGGCACAATAAAACAACTAAGAGAGCAAAGTTCTAGGATCAGCTACCTGGGTGTATAGTCTAGTGCTGGCACTTAACTAGCTGTGTACAGTTTGGTAAGTTACTTAGCCTACATGTGACTCAATTTACTCATTTGTAAAAATGGTAATAATAATAGTATCTGCCTCACAGTTATTCATTAGACAACACATATGAAACAGAACCTAGCACCTATTATACATTCAATAAATGTAAACTGTGACTAAGACATAGCCAGTACCTAGCAAAAACTTTTGCCTTGATACTTCCATACACTTTGAAGACATATTAAGCATTAGATTCCTCTTTTGTACCATGTTTAGAAGGTAATCCGTAACTGCTACTTTAAATTCACTCAAATCCATGTGACAACTTTCAAATAAAGGACTGCTTACCATGGATTATCAATATTTCAACCTCAATGTGAGTTATGTTTTATACTAACCATAATTTCAGCATTTTTTCCCATGAAAGAAATAATTCACTACTATCACAGTCAGAGAATGAGCAAAAGAGTAAGAATAGGTACAAATTAGAAAACAAAAATGTTCAGAATCCCCCCAAAGTAATGGGGAACTTGGTTAATAGGACCTTTATTTCCTCCAAAAAGGAAGCTAAATAACAAGAGATATTACTTTAAAGGTGAATGATCTTCCTGTGCTCTTTAATAGCTGTGAATTTTTTTCTTTTAAAAAATAACAATTCAGTAGAAATAACAAATCTAAGAGTTGAACAAAAGATTGAAATAAATTAAAATCTCATAAAATAAGAACTAAAAATACATTAATCATGGAAAAATTAGGTATTAATTTATCTTATGAAAAGTAGTTATTTGATAATTACCGTCTTTTCTGCCACATTTGTTCAAAAGCATCTGCAAGTTCTATGTTGGTAATTTCCTCAGAATCTTGAAATTTCAAGAAACCATTTCCACCATGTCCTTGTAGGAAGAGTCAAAAAGACCAAACAAACTTTCTTTTAAAGTAAACTGCATACTTTCAGATATATATTTTTTACCATAATTTGCTATTTTATTCCCTAAAATTGAAAATATACTGCAAAAATTTAATTTTCTATCATGTAAGTTAAAGAATGATAAACTATAAAAAATAGATAAATCTTTAAGAGTTTTTCAATCATTCAATACTAGAAAAGCACATTTATACTCTTTTATTGACTCCATAATTACACCAGAAATGAATTTCCACAGATAAAAATTTCTCAAGTACCACGCAAACATTTTTGGTGAGAAAGGATCTGCAGACATGAGCTGATTCTATGGTATACTATTCAGTGTATACTTGGAAATATACTTGCAAGTACTACTAGGAAGTGCAGTCCTCATCTAAAAACTGATGTTGAACTCTGCCACTGTAGTGTAAAAGCTGTAATGGATACTATGAAACAAATGATGCAAACCATGTTCTAATAAAACTTTATTTACAAAACAGAGAGCCATCCTATGGGTTATAGGTTTACCAACTACTCTCTTAGACAATAGGAATTTCTTCCATAACTGGAGTTATCCTGAAAGAGAACAAGTAGACTCATGGGAGAAAAAATGTTACTAAAACCTTTAGTATAGCATATTAAGTAAAACTAAGTTACAAGGCTGTATTTCACCTTCTTTGTCAAAAAGCTTTTAACTTTCAGATCACATAAAATGAAAATTATCCTGGCTATATTAACTCTGCTAATTTATAAAATTTATAAATTGACAAAACCAAAACTGTAAATAAATGAAACAGGATAAAGAAAAGCAAGCCACTAATTGGGGGTCAGTAACTGTCCTGCTAGGCAACATCTAAGATTCATTCTGTATCTGTTTCAACATCAGGTAAATGGATTGCTCTTTGAAAAAAATATTATCATTTGAGCACCACTCATTTTACTGAATACTACTATAAGACAGGCCACTGGTGACTAAAAAGGATAATAAACTCATCATAAATGTCATCTTGGAGTTCAAAATCTAGTGAAGGCAGTATCTATCCAAACAAAAAAGTAATAATCAGTTAAATGCTAAGACAGAAGCTAGGTATTAATATGGTAGTGCAAAGAGTGCGTATGCTGCCATGGAAAGAGATATGTTTTAGGGCAAATATAGAACATATCATTCATACCAGGACACTTCTGAGGGAGAAAGAAGGTTCTGTAATAATTGGGACATTTAGAAAACAAGTATAATGTAGGACTGTCCTAGACAACTGGAGCCATAGGTCACCCTAGACTTAGAAAGGAAAAGTCATTGAAGGATGTGACTACTGAGCTAAGACTAAAATGATAAGGAATAATTAGGTAGGCAAAGTGAACTGAGAAGCCTTCATAAGCAAAGACAATAGCTTAAGCAAATGTCTGGAGGACAGCAAGATCAAATGTATGGCAGATAATAAGAAAAAGTGTAAGAGCTGAAAGTAAGTAAATAACTAAATGATAACATTTATTATATACAATTAAATTAATTAACTAAATTATATTAGGATTTCATCACCAATATTCCTCAAAGGTTAATGAAAAGATTACCACAACTCATATCTGAGGAATACATTTAGTTCACAATTTCATGAGCCCAACTCCATTCCAAAACTAAATCAGAATTTTAAGAAAAGTTCTTATCTTCTTTCAGGTAATCATTTTATGCACACTGAAATTTGAGACTCAGTCAATGCAAAATGATTAAAAAGTTTTAAACAGAGAAGGAACAGATTTGCGATTTCTTTAGTAAGTGTTTACACTCAGTAAGAAGACTAACAGGAGACAAAACTGAAGTCAGAGAGGCTACAGCAGGATACTAAGTAAAAGGTGGTAAGTTTTCTTAGGAAAAGAGAAAAGTAAAAAGAATAAAGATAAAAAAAAAAAGGAGAGCAAAAGTGTTTTCAAATATCATTTCAAGTTAACACATATTATGGAAAAAGAGAACTATTTAACTCTTTTAGCCAAAAATCATTTAGGGTGTTTAAATTTCTTTCCATGCAGATCTCTTTTTGAAAAAGTTGCAATATATTCCATTATTAAATATCTAAAATCTGAGATTACCTGTCATATAAATAAGAATATTGCTCCTGTCATCAGAAAGAAGACGTTTAGACCGAGGAGTACTTGGTGGGATCCTCCCAGTTAATACTCGTAAAAAATTCTCCACAGTTACCTAAAAAAATCAGATAAAATAAAAGAACTTGGGGAAACTGGTAATTGTTTTTTTACTTTCAAAAACACCATCTTTCTCTATGACTCAGCATAAGTGAAAATAAGAGACAAAGAGAAAATATTATTCAATCAAATACATTTTTTCAGTTGTTGTGAATATTTAAATACATACCTCAAAGTAACTTTACTTCCATTTAAAAAAACTAAAATGAACACATAAATATTACCTATGGGAAAATAAGTTAATTCTAAATTTAAAACTTTAAATGTTATGCAAAGTATTACCAAAAGTTTCAAAGTTATTAGCCTGTCTTTATAGGCAATTCATTATGAAGACACAAAAAACAGAAAAGTGAATAATACATTATAATGATTACAGCTAATCTGTATAATTACTTAGGCCTCCCTGGTGGCCCAGTGGTTAAGCACTGCGCTGTGTAGCTGTCAGCAGCAGCGATGCGAGTTCGATGCCTGGCCGGGGAGATTCCCACATGGTGTGGCAGAACTCTCCTGCCTTGCTCACTGCTCCCCTCAGCAGTGTATTTCCGTCTCTCAGCCTGTTCTGCTCCCCACTCTGTCTCTGGTGAACCCTCTCGCCACCCCACACCTCTGGCCTGTACCCAGCTTGTATGCATAAATAAATGCCGCGCCTTTGACTACCCCAGGAATTGCATGACAAGGTCGCAACCAGGGTTGAAGTCAGATGCAATATCTCTGCCCATAAGCAAATTAAATATAACATTTTTGTAGGTAAAATAATAAAAGTAGTCTCCTTTTTTATAAGAACTATGAATGAGTTTCTCTAGTATGCCTGCATGCGTGTAGCCCTTCCCTCATTGTCTAAGACCCCATGTTTGGGTCCAGGTGCTGAGCAGTTTCTCTGTTAAGATTACATTATTGCCCAGTCTAGGGTTAATGTTCAGTACAAAAAACATTCATTCCCCTCCCAACATGCTAGCCACTTTTCCAAACTTAGCCCACATACCAAGGGAAGTTCCCAGGCTGTAAATTATTGATGAAACCTGATCTTGTGCAGGGAACAACTGGTCTCTACTCCAGACCTGAGACCTGCAGGGGGCAAATAATCTCTAAATCTCAATTGGCATATGTTTGGTTTAGTTTATCTCTGAAGTCTCTGTCCATTACATTACCAAATGTCTTCTTTACGGGTCCCTTGGATAAGCATTAGCAAATTTATTAACCATTAAGGCTTATCTTCCCCTGTCCCTTGTAATTCCCCTTGTCTGAGTTGGTCTAACATTGGGCACAACACCATAAATCTCAAAATGCACTAAACACAAAGAGAAGTTAATCATGATAGACTTTTAGGGGACAAAACTTTAAACATGTGAAATTATCTCCTAGATGTCCTGCTTTTTCTGAAACTAGTAATTGATCACTGTCTGTTTAGAATATACACACTTAAGCTATGTAATCTATTATTGTCTGTTACAAATGTACTTGCTTGCTAATTTTTAGTATAAAAAACCCCGTTATCTGGGCAATAAAGAGAACGGCTGGATCACTCCTTCTGGTGTGTACTGTCTCTCACTCCCTCCCATTCCCCCTTGCAACCCATCTACGCCTTCCCTACCCTCCCCAGGACCTGAGAAACTTCTTCGGTGGGAGCCAGCCTCCGACAAATAAATAAATCTTTTAAAAAAGAAAAAAAAAAGAAATCTGTATAATTACTTAGTTAATTCCAGATGAACTGTAAAAGATATAAACCACAAAAATGAAACTATAAGGATAAATCCACAAATAATTGCCAAACTATGTATATTTTATTACCTAAGTTTCACTAGAGGTATATTTAACATGTGAAAAAAATTATAACACTTCCCAACTTGGACTTTCTGGACCACAGAGTTTCCTTGAAAGCATATTTACAGTCATAAATAGTATCATGCCAATTTAAAGTTAACAGCTAAATCATACTACACAGATCAACATTTAAAATGCAAAAAGTCTATCCAGTTTTTCTTGTTCAACTTTTCCCCACATCATGGTTATATAAGTGTGTGTGCACGCGTGTGTGTGTGTGTGTGTGTGTGTGTGTGTGTGTGAACTGTTTGATTTATATTTTCCCCAGAATAGAGCAAAATGCTAAGTGTTGTAACAGAATTTCTTATTGACTAGCAAGAGGGAAATTTTGATCTACATTTAATGATGTCTAAAGAAATAAAAGTCCACACAATCATTGAATAGACATTTTTGCATGCTTTCAAAGGGCTATTGGTACTTGGTAGGTATAAGATATATACTGGCCATGTCCTCAAGGAGCTTAGAGCCTGAAAGATAAAGATGCTTTTAAAATTGCTTCAAAATAGGTCTGCAAACACAGAAAATTATTTCTTACTTTTGGTAGGCACAGTGAAAGGAGAAGGATTACCAAGGAAGGTTTCATCAAGAAAGACTTAAAATTTTAAACATATTCACCATCTATTAAATTTAAAATGAAGTTTAAAAGGAAGAAAACAGGGCCTCCTTGGTGGCGCAGGGGTTCAAGTCTCAGTGCTATCAAGCTATCAGCAGCCACTGTGGCATGAGTTCAATCCCTGGTCTGAGAGCTAACCCATATGGCGCAGCAGACCCCTCCTGTCTCACCTCTTGCTCCCCTCAGCAGTAGATCTGCCTGTTCTGCTCCCCACTCTGTCTCTGGTGAAACCTCTCACCAACTACACCTCTGTCCTATACCCCAGTTCTTGTATGCATAAATAAATGAAATAAATCTTACCCAAAAAGGGAAGAAAACATACCACTTTTATAAGCTTACATTTTCATTTTTAGTCATATACACATAAAAATCTGGAAGCATATTAAAAGTATTCATCTCTGAGCAATGGAAATGGGTGAATTTTTGTCATTTTAATTTTTCCACAGTATATTTACTATAGATACAAAACTTGAAATTTTATGTCAAATATGAAAAATAAATAATACATTTACTGTAAAAGAACAGATACAAGAAACCTACCAAAACTAATATAGAAGTCAATATAAAGTTGTTCTATTCCTAGATGTGGAAAAGCAATACATATGTTGTAATAATTTTACTCATCTATTCTTTCCTTAATATGAGACAGAATTATATCAAGACTATACAAAATTTAAAGAAAAAGATTAAGACTTTTTATTCTACCACCATTTTAGAGCTTAAGTCTACAATTACATTTCAAGAATGTTGCTAAATTAATTTACCTCATAGCTTCTGTAATCCACTTCTACATCATCTCCATATACATTTAGTTCCATATTCTTATGACTGAACACTGTAGCTGGTTTGGGATTTCTAGGGTTGCATGCCATGTCATCTGCAAGCATCAGCACAATGTGACTGGGGGGGAAAAAACTAGAGTAAATATACTACTTAAAACCAAGAAGTTAAAAACAGATCCACTTTGGGGCCTCCCCGGTGGCGCAGCGGTTGAGCGCTGCGCTGTGGAGCTGTCGACAGCAGCGATGCGAGTTCGAGGGCCGGCCGGGGAGAATCCCACATGGTGCGGCGGACCTCTCCTGCCTCGCCCGCTGCTCCCCTCAGCAGTGTATTTCTGATCTGCCTGTTCTGCTCCCCGCTCTGTCTCTGGTGAAGCCTCTCGCCGCCCCACGCCTCTGGCCTGTACCCCAGCTTGTATGCATAAATAAATAAATCTTTAAAAAAAAAATAGATCCACTTTATTTATATCATAGTCATTATATGTACTTTTCTTCATTAGAAAATAACAAAATAATGAGTACATATTTCAAACCGCTTTATTTTTCTGTACTTTTAATTAGAGTATTAAAGTAGAGAAATTAAAACAATCTGTCATGAATTTATCTGCAGAATTTGAAGTTACTAATAATAGCTTAAATCTTTATCCCAACAGGGTATTATTTTTTTTTAATATATATATTTTTATTGTTATTTATATCTTTTACATTTTGTATTCCCCTTGGGTAATCCACCACCAATTCACCTGTGATTCATCTCCATGGTCCCTTGTGTCCTTTTCTACTCCATTTTGTGCCCTTATCCTCCCCCTCACCCCAACCCCCAGTGTCTCTCCCCTATTTGGTTTCCCTATAGTCCTGTTATAAGTGAAACCATTTGATATATTATTTTCTATCAAATAGCAAAGGGAAAAGAAAGGATCTCCACTGTCCTCCTGTAATACTTTAGGTATAGTAATATTTGACATTCTTAAGATTTGCGGAGTCCACATGACTATGCTATTCCAAAGACTTTATTTGACTGTCAGAAATCCAAATGCTTAGGTATGATAACATGCCATCCATCAGCAAATACAATCACTAAACCTCTGTGTTCCAACTCCAATCCAATCACTTTTCACTGGTTCGAGTCCATCTTCCTAACACTAGCGACCATCATCTCATAACTAGATGCTGAAATAAATAACTCTCTACATGGCTTCCTGCTTCGCCTCTCACCCTCTGACAGTTCATTCTCCTTACAGTCACCAAAGCGATCATCCTTAACTAAGTCAAATCACTAAACTTTCTGACATAAACCCCTTCAAGCATTCCCCATTTATAAATAAGAGGAAAAGTGGAACTCCTTATGCGGTCCATAAGGCTCAGTTAATGTAGTCTATCTTTCTAACTTCAGCTTCTATCACCCACGTTCCCTAAGTTCCTTCTCCATTGACCTTCTTTCAGTTCCAGGAAAATGTCAAAGATTTCCCACTGTAAGGGCTACTGACCTAATTTAGACATATCACCTTCCAAACATTTGCATTTAGGCATATATTTTCTTTGAAAGAAAATGGCAAAATCTCCCCTAAAAACCTCTCATCTTGACCTTACCATCAAAACTGGTGAACATGAATCAAGCAATTCTTTGTTTTATCATATACTTGAGCTTTCCAAACATAAGAAGAAAATTAATGTGGTACACAGAATTAGTTGGCAGAAGACAGCAAGAAGAAAATGTTCTGCTGCATATGTTCCAAATACATTAAAGTTCAAAACTGAAACATTGTGATTTTTCTTAAAAACTGGCTAGATATCTATTTTGAAAAGGTTCCAACCCTGATACATTCAAAGATCAAATCTTCAGCTGTTACTATTCATACTCACAGAATGGTGAAATTCTATGAATTTCCTCTTAAAATGGAAAACATATCCTCTCATTTTTTTTAATAACTCAAGAAAATTCATTTTCATTACTACTTAACTTCCATAACATACTACATAGCTTAAGTTACTAATAACATCTTTTTTTTGTTATAAGACACTAATAAATAAGTCTGAACTGACCTAAAATCTCAATATAAAAAATAAATTATTCCTCTAGGTCATGTTTTTCATTTAAGATTAATTTCACTCTCTAAAATTAAATGATTATTTAATATCTATACAATAGCATTATAATAATATAATAGTAATTTTAGATTCTATATATTAGATTCTATATATTAGATTCTATAGTCTATATATTAGATTCTATATAAAATTCAATCAACATTTTTTCTATAGATAATTTTGAGGCTCAAAATAAGTACTAGAATCCTCAGTTAACATATATCAAGACAGCATAAAAATTATTATATATGTGGATAATAAATGAAAATCACATCAAGATACAGACTAGATTACAATGGTTTTGAAGTGTAACTACATATTCTAACTCACTGTTTCTGAAATTTAAGAAATTTAAAATCTTTTTCTGATGAAAAAAATTCTTACTTGCTCAGAGTGTTAAATTTTTATATGATACTTAAATATATATAAACTCTTTAAGTGTACAGCTCTTATAAAATTATAGACAAAATTATAAATTAAATTCTTTTAAAGTATTAATTAAAGTCTAAAAAGACCACCAATGTCATAATATTCTAAAAGCATTAATTCCATTTGAAGGATGCTGCTATTTTCCTAAAACTAAGTAACTGCTATTGTACTTAATAAGAGACAGTTGAACACTTCCATTTTTTTCTCAGTATTTTGATATCAATACTACGAACAGAAAATCTTACTTCACAAAGTATGTTGTACAAAATGCAGTTTATAATTTCCAGACTCAGTTTACAATGCAGGATATCATCTTACATTTAACTAAGACTGAGCCAATAAACATTCTTTGATCACCAGTTATCATGAAGTCTAACTTGTTGACTCCTTATAGTGTCTTTTTCCTTGAATATCAGATTAACATCATGACAGCTATTTAAGTCTTCACTGAGTGTGTGTAAAAAGAATCACTGTTGGAATCAAGAACCCCCCCCAAAAAAGCTACATTGAAGACATTCCTATAAATAACAATGGTAAGTTATTTTTGCCTTATTAAAATATTCTAATATATCCAATAAATGAATATTAAAATACATCCAATCAATACAAGAATATGGTATTTTTAGTGTGGTAAACATATACTACTATGTGCAGTGACTAAACCATAACACTAGTCAAGGCCTTACGAATGCATATGGCAATATGGTCTTTTCTCAACATAAAACCAAAAGAAAAAGAGTATTGACATTTTATGGGAAGTTCAGTTACACAGTGGTTATTTATATTAACGTAGTTTCCACATTTTTAAATTGCATACTCCAAATGGTTAAAAAGCATGAAGATTCACCCATATATAACTACTACTACTACTTACTCTGTATGTCACATGTATTTGCTAATTTAAGTATATACATAATAAAATTAGTAAATCATAACTTCTTTACTTTTTTAGATTTCAAAAAAAAAAAACATAGAAACTGCTAAGATTTTTGTGTCTTACCATTCCTTGGTATCTAATCTAAACAGAATACCTTAAGCAGATTTTTATAGATTTTTAAAGATGATCAATATGAAAAATGTTAAAACTTCTCAAAAAGGAGGTATGAAACCCATCTGAGAAAAATCTGTGGGGAATGAGGGAAATGTTCTAAAATACTTTTCTAGTATTATATTTGCCAAACACTGAAGGAATAGGTAAGTCCTACATCACAGTGACTGGGCAATTCTTACATACTTCCCTGAATTTCTTCCTTGGCTCAGTCAGGAATCAATAACCAAGAGGTTAAAATATAAACATATTTCATACAAATCTATAAATAGATGGATAATCTATGACTGTCCTAAACCACTAGTGAGTGAGATTTTTTTAAAAATAACTTTTTATTTATTATACCCTGGTATGGGCCTCCCTGGTGGCGCAACGGTTAAGCGCTGCGCTCTGGAGCTGTCAGCAGCAGCAACGCAAGTTTGACGCCTGGCTGGGGAGATTCCCACATGGCGCAGCAGACCTCTCCTGACTCGCTCGCTGCTCCCCTCAGCAGTGTATTTCCGACAATCTGCCTGTACTACTCCCCACTCTGCCTCTGGTGAGCCCTCTCGCCGCCCCATGCCTCTGGCCTGTACCCCAGCTTGTATGCATAAATAAATAAATCTTTAAAAAAAAAGAAAAGAAAATACATAATAGCCTGGTTTTACCATAATAAAAATTACTCACTGAATGGAAATTTAAATAGATTGCTGTATAAATCAAAATATTTTTAAACTGTTTATTTAGAATTGCTGTACATTGCTGTACATTCTGTAGCCATACTACTAATTACATAATAATATCTTTTGGTTAAAGACAACTTGAATCTCAAAATTTTCAAATATGAAAAGTTTTTGAAGATTAAAAAAAATTTAATGGCACAAAAAATTGAAAAGGAAATTGTCATTGTAGATTTTATGACTAGTAAAAGGGAATTTATAGTCAAATTATTAAAATTAATAAGAGTTCATTAAGTTGCTAGAACAATATACAAAACCAACTGCATGCACAAGAGAACAAAATATATATTTTTAGAGGTGTCATTTGCAATATCAACAACAAAAAAATAAGTCAACTAAAATTTCTACTAAAGATGCTTATGGAGAAAATTAAAGGTTATAAAACTTAGTTGAAAGTTGTCAGACACATACTTCAATGGAGTTAAATTTCTTTTTCATAAATTGAAAGATTTAATAACCAGCATACCATTCTATGCTAGTCTAAAACTTACTGCAATGCAAATTAAAATCCCAAAAGGCTTTTAAGAATTGACAAGTTGATTCTAAAATTAATATGGAAGAAAAAGACCCAAGAATAGCCAGGACACTGCTAAAGAACAATGTCTAGGAAATCAAGTTACTAAATATGAGGATAGTGTCAGTAATGAAAACATGGTGGTACTG
Organism: Scalopus aquaticus; assembly: GCA_004024925.1. NCBI lineage: Eukaryota > Metazoa > Chordata > Mammalia > Eulipotyphla > Talpidae > Scalopus > Scalopus aquaticus. The sequence goes on along the minus strand of PVIJ01019726.1, from coordinate 614 downwards.
ATAAAGGAATAAGAATCTTTAGCTTCTTTAACATCTCAATCTTCCCATCTGTTTAGAAATCAATAAAGAAATTTCTCCTCTGTTACATAAAGCCCTACAGAACCTTCATCCTGCAAACTGATCCTACTTATTATCTAAACTAAGAACATGTTCTTGATCCAATCATCTATTTTTGGACATCTGGGTTGCTTCCATACCTTTGCTATTGTGAACAGCGCTGCAATGAACATACGGGTGCATGTATCCTTTCGGATTAGTGTTTTTGTGCCCTTTGGGTAAATTCCCAAAAGTGGGATTGCTGGGTCGTATGGAAGCTCCATGTTTAGCAGTCTGAGGAATCGCCATAGAGCCTTCCATAGTGGTTGGACCAGTTCACATTCCCACCAGCAGTGAGGAAGAGTTCCTTTTTCTCCATATCCTTTCCAGCATTTGTTATTGCCTGTATTTTTAATGTGTGCCATCCTCACAGGTGTGAGGTGGTATCTCATAGTGGTTTTGATTTGCATTTCCTTGATTATAAGTGATGTTGAGCATTTTTTCATGTATCTGTTGGCCATTTGCTTTTCTTCTTTGGAGAAGTGCCTTTTGAGCTCTTCTGCCCATTTTTTGACTGG
>PVIJ01019725.1:0-13336 GCA_004024925.1 Scalopus aquaticus | reverse complement strand
GTAGTTTAGTCATTCTGAGTGGTATGTGGTATCATCACTCTGGGTTTGAATTTGCATTTCCCTGATGGTTAATGATGTTAATTGTCTTTTGTTGGCTTATTTACTGTCTGCATATCCTCTTCAATGAATTGCCTATTTATGTCTTGTGCATTTTCTAATTGGATTGTTTGTTTTTATAGTTTCGTTTTGTAAGTTGTTTATATATTCTCAATATAAGTTCTTCATATATGGTTTGGAAATATTTTCTCCCAGACTTTGGCTTGTCTTTTCTTTCTTTTCACAGAGTCTTTCACAGAGAAAAAGTTTTTGATTTTGCTCCAACTTAACATCTTCTACGGAGCATGCTGTTTTGTTTAATGAGAGGTGCAAACTTTGAGATTTGACTTTACTGAGATGACTCAAGCTCTCTAAGCCCTAGATTTTTATATTTAGATTTTTAGATACCAAGATCTAGGTTACAAGTAAGAGAGAGTTAAATAAGTGACACAAAGTTTATGGTATGGTGCTTGACATGCTATGAGTAAACAGCTGTTGTTATACAGAATGATCATGTGACAGCCATGCTAAGGAATGTCTCCCTCACTCTATTCACTTTACATTCTCTTTCATAGTACATGTAGCAGGCTTTTCAATTCATGAAGCACTTTCAGTGATTTGAGCATCAAAGCAATCCTTACATAACTTTTCTTATTATATAGGTGAGGACACCTAGATATACCACCTTAAAAGACCTTGACCGTGTTCATTCAAATTTTGGGACATAGATGCATGGTACGCACCCACTTCCTATTGCCCAAATCTTGCATTGTTATCATTGCCCATCTTCCTTCTTTAACTTCCTTTAGAGTTGAGTGACTATTTTAACATTCATTTTCACAATAAACAATAGTCTCGTTTCCAAAGACTAACTCATGGGATAAGATCTTTCTCTCTAAGTCTTCCTCAATCACAAGTGAATATCAGCAAACTAAAAAATATTGACAATTTCCAACTCTAGGAAAGATTGATGGATTTCTTTGTGTGTGTGTGTGTGTGTGTGTGTGTGTGTGTATGTGTGTGTTTATATTTAAATCTTAGTGAAATATTATTTATCTGATTTATTTGTGCAGCTTTATTTCAATGCTTTCCTTTGGATCAATTCAGTTTGGCTAGAAGATCAGTGTTTTTTGTATGTAGAAGGAAAGCACATTATTAGAATTGTAAGATGCTAAGATGCAGTACTAATAGGAACAAAGATAGTGTACTTAAGATGACAACATAGATAAACTATTTAATCTATTAATTAAATTAAATAAAAATATTTCTACTACAGTCCACCCCTTCGCTTCCCAGTAGACTTGAATTCTTCCCTATATGTATATAACTTTATAATGCCCTGACAAATGTAACAGGACTTTAACATCATGTACAAGAGTAATTTCCCTTTCTTTCAAGTATTGGATAATTTTCCTTAATAGCACGTACTACCACAAGTACATTTATTTCCAGCCCTTCCAAATAGGAATGATCTAAATGCAAAATAGCTAGTTTACCCAGAGGCAATTTCATAGGCCCACTCTTTCCTCTCAGAGGTATTTCTATTCCTTGTATAGCTTGGCATCAGTCAATCTACATATAGCCCCTTAAGCATATGAAATATATGATCTGAATTTTAAATTAATTAAGTCCAGAACATTTGATGTACAATGGTATGGGGAAAACAGAAGCAACTTCAGTTTTAAAAAAAAGTTAAAACTCTCATTTAGAAAAAGGAAAAGAGTAGAAGCAACAAATTGTGTTCACCGTAACATTGTATGTTACTTCCTTCCAATCAGGAATACGAAAATAAAAGACAGGTTCAAAAAAGTCTTTCGGTATCCATTAGTTGATTCACAATAAACAATAGTCTCAGTTCCAAAGACTAACTCACAGGATAATATCTTTCTCCCTAACTCTTCCTCAATCACAAGTGCATATCAGCAAACTAAAAAATATTGAAAATTTCTAACTCTAGGAAAGACTGACAGATTTCTTTGTGTGTGTGTTTGTGTGTGTATATTTAAATCTTAGTGAAATATCATTTAAACAAAAAAATTTATTATTTGTTAGAGCAAAGTATATTCCATCCCCAGCCAACGTAGTTTTCCCAACTTTTGCCCAGCATGATATTTTATGTGCTCACTTATCATTGAAGACACCAAAAGGAAAGTGGGGAGAGTTTTCTGGTAACAAGTGTGCTCTCTTGGCATTACAATTATAATTGGTGCAAGTATATATCTTTAGGATAGACTTAAGGAATGGTTTATATAATATCCCCAGACTACCAGCATCTGAATCCATGAAAGTTAAAAATTATAAAAGACATAGAATACTAGACTACTAAATCTCTGGGTGTACAGCTTGGCATTGGCCTTTTAACTCAATCCCTTGTTAATTCTGATATGCAGTAAAATCTGAGTGCTACTACTAGTGAGGATAATCAATTCAAGTCTTTCTGATTAAACCTTAGTCAACTGATTATCTATTTTAAAATGATGTTTTCATTGAACCTTGCCAATAATCAAATACATATGTGGGTGTTGAATTTTATGTTGACTTTCTTAGTCTCAGACTTAAAGACTCTGCTTGGGGTACAACTAAGGGGGGAAAGAAGTTCTAGGTTACCAAGTAGAGAGCTGGTGTGGGCTAATGAGCGTCCGCGGAGTCTCTGCAAGGAGTTAACAAGATAGACACTTGTACGTCACATGATAAATCTGATTTTCTATGACCCTTCTGATTCTCCTGGAATATCCCTATCCAAATAGCAAGATTCCAGGCTTCCAGATCAGTGTTCTAACTTTTAGATAATCCAATTTTTTTTGATATTCTACAAAGACCATTCAGCTCCTCAATTTATACAAATCCTGTGTTTTGATAACAAAAAGCATCCAACACTTGCAAGCAAAGCAAACAAATAAAAGGGGTAGAGTGACCTTCATAATCAAGTTAGGGAACTGCCTGACATGTACGTCTGAGGATAATCTGGCCATTTGCTATTACATTGGGCCTGTAAGTTTTATAGCCTTTTAAAGATTGACATGCACTGGTAGAAAACAGATAAACTATAAACAAGTTTTGCCCCATTGACATGCAAGTGATTGCTCAACAACAATGCAAATGGATTCATAATGATGAAAATGCTTCCTGTTCACTAAAGATATGACCCTAAAGGCAAAAATTTAATTGATCTGTAGGATATCAATCATCGTATATCTACCTTAGTAATATATGTCCAACATCTGAATTTATAGGTATCATTTCTCACAACTTCCATTGAAAATAAAAAGCTTTACTACATGATCACAGTGTACTTATATCAGTCTTGCCTCTTTTTTATTTACTTTCAAATGACCAGTTTCGCTGGAGTTTTCCTGTAGCACCTGACTGAAAACCAGGAGTAGCTGGCACCTTCACTATCCCCATATTTTTATACCAAGTTGCCCAAAGCTACAGACTTCATGGGCATATGGTCTGAGTCCCAAGGGACTATAGGCAATAGTTGAACCAACTGCTCAGCTATGGCATAATGAAGACAAAGCTAACTTCCCAGTGAGAGACAGAAGGATTCTTACTGCATGCAACCCCACCTGAACTAAGCTAATTCCACAGTTTAGAGTCTGTCACATAAAATATCCTACTTTGGTCTGGCTTTTTTTTTTTTTCAGTGAGAGAATCCAATTATAGCCATATTGGAGACACTGGCTTATTAAAATCAAATGTTGACTACATCAGTGGGGGTACACAGCTTCAATTTAGGAGCAACTAGGAAGAGACACATGTCATGCCACTACTCAGTTCTTGTTCCCTCTGTCCTTCACACACACACACACACACACACACACACACACACACACTCACACTCACAACACACACACTCACACACACCTCTGCTTCTCTGATATGTCATCATTCTCCCTTCTCTCCATAGATAATAAGCTTTCTCCATAAAGTTCCCACTTATTTATGTCATTCAATTCCTTACATCAGGAAAGGATGGCCTCTCTCTAAATTCCAGTTTAAAAAAAATAAAGCAGTCACAGAGGACTATATTTGGCCAGGGTGAGACTCCCACTTCTGACTAAGTCTAATGTGGCAAATCCAAGGAGAGTTTATGGGGGTTCATGGTCACCATGGTTCATGGGGTCAGTGCAGAAGTGGGGGGCTGCACTGACTCTCTGGCTAGAAAGTAGGCCCTTGGAAGAGGCAGGACGAAGAAAACGGGTCCCCTGCAGGAGGGGCCTGAGAGAACATGGGTACTACAGGGACGTGGGGAAGGCTAAATGAACTGAGGGCATTTAACCATGGGGTCCAACTCTCTGTGTGAGCAGTTTGTGGTTCCAGGCTCAGCCTTAACACAACTAGGGTGCCCAAGGGTGCTTCCTTGAACTCAATTTCCTCATCTTGAATTGTCCATAACGATCTCACCCAAGCAGCTCTCTTAGGGACTCAGGAGGTAACTCAGGTAGCAGATCAAGCCCGGCCTGGCACAGCTCACATTCACTAAACACAAGCAGTTATTTCATCTAGAAAAGAAAAGCTTAGGGAGGGAGACATGAGAACTGCCTTCACATTTTTAAAAGCCTGTCATATGCACGCAGATTTCAACTTTTGCTATGTACTCTGGAGCATAGCGCTTCTGTCAAGAAGTTACAAGACAGTGAGTTTTACTTCAATAAAAGAAAAAAAAAATACAGATTGAAAGCATAAATGGACTGGGGAAAACTGAGAATTTCTCCAAAGATTTTTCAAGCAAATCTTGGCTTTCTCCTTCCCAAGGATAATGTAAAGATTATGAGTCATTTGAAGGTTAGCTTAGAGGGTATCACCACTGTGTCCCATCTCTGTGCTTCTGTCACCAGGCAGTGAAGGGCATTCAGACCCAAAGCCAGAGCTGATGCCACCGCGTTCACATCCACAGGCAGCTAGCCAAGGGGACCCCATCACTGTGACCCCACTGCAGAGCGCTGTTGTTAAGTATCAGAAGTACTGAATTGAAATTTCTGTTGTGCCCAGGGAGCTATGGTCTATTATTGTACTGCCTAAAGAATAAAGGTGCATTGTTTAGAAATTAATCTGCCACATTTTTCCCCTGTTTGAAATCAGTCCTCATTCCAGGACATGATACTTTTCATATAATTCCCATGTTCCTAGGTTATTAGCAAGATTAAGCATTTTTTATAATGTGCCATTAATGAAAAATAATTCCCAGCGAACTAGTTAGACTTCTGTCTACGCCAGAGGTCTGGGATGAGGAACAGGGCAAGTGTTAGGGGAGATAAGGTGGAGACTGCTGTGACTGGATTGGGGTTCAGAGGCCCGGAAAGTGATAGAAAATTCTCTGGCACAATCCCTGGCCCTGCCGGTGGCCCCTAGCTTCATGCCCTGGGTCAGCTCTTTCCCCTCCAGCTCCAAACCCTGTCTTTTAGAGCCGAATCTCCTCCCCCTAGGATGCTTGTTTTGACTTCCAACCTTTCTTCCCAGAGAACCTTCCTGGAGCTATTCCTGCAGGAAGCACAGAGGCCCTCCGTACCTGATCTTGTTAGTCTCTCAGCTGGGAGTGTAGAATGTGATGGCAATCACATCGTACTTTTAATAATACATCAACCTCTACTGTTCCACTACCTTAGCACTTCATAATCCTAGCCTGGTTATTTTGCCTTCATTCATAATACCTGTTGTCTACCAACATGGTATTCTCATCATCAGAGAGGCACTGTCCATGTGATCTTCAAAAACACAAGGTATCTTCTCTTCCAGAAGCTTCCATATATCCTCTGTGCACTTTCCTTTCCTTCCCAACTGCCTTCAAAAATATATGGAATGCATAGCGCTGTTAAGACAGAGACACAGTCTACTTTTCTAAATGAGGACATGAGGACAATGGCTCACTTTAGTCCAGACAGAGAAGGCTTGGGGAAACCAAGTGGGGTTTATTCTCGAACTATTATAATAATTATAATAATTTGGGAGTGTCCAGATAGTTGCTAGGTTTCTGGCTGAAAAACAAGCCAAAGCTCCTATACTAGTTCACGTCTCCTAGTCCCAAGAGTTCCTTTTATTTCTCTCCATGTTGACAAACAGCACACTGCCATCTACCTGGCTGCAATCATCTGTGTTATCATAGCCCCATGCCCTCTGAACTATGCGCCAAAGCTCAGTCTGATGTGAGGACTTTTCCGATCAAGCTTCCCGGCTTCTTTCCGCCCTCCCTCCAGTACATGCAGAGGAGCAAAGAGATGGACATCCCCAAAGGCAGTTTGATGATGTTGAAAGCCATGGAAGAGGTGGGGGCCTCATTTTATAAGTTTGCAGGGGCAGATGCAAAAGAAATATGCCGAGCTGTGAGGAGCCAGAATCCCGAAGACCCCTTTTCAGTCCCGATCCAATGCCATTTCCAAAGCGCGGCTGTCAGAATCGAGATTCACCTTTTAATTAGTCAGGATAAACAGGCTTCAGTAATATCTGCAGTTCTCAATTTCGATAAACTTGAGGCTGGCTGTTAGAAAAGTAAAAGTGGCCTTGAGGAGAAACTTACACCAAGGACAGAATGATAAATAGGGGAGGCGCACATGCCAAGCTTAGGAATATGATTTAACAAAAAAAATCTGTCAAATTTCCTGAAAACCTAGTGGCAAAGGGAGATTGTCAGTAAAAAGGATTCAAATGACAGTAGAACCTTTTCTAGTGCTGGTGCCTGGAGACAGGGAGAAAGTGCCTTTGCTAGCAAACGAGAGCTTTGTCCATATGGGGCCGTAGCTCCCAGGGTCTGGAGACAGCGCAGAGAATGATTTTCTCGCTATTAAAGGTTGTTAATCAAATGGTGGACCAAAGTAATTTTATGTTAGCTTTCTTTAGAAAAGCTCTCAGATAAACCAGCTGACAAACTAGGGGTGTGAGGGACCCTGTGAGTGTGGGAAAGGTCATGCTTGGCTACCCAGGGTCCTTGCTGCCATCTCAGGGTCACTGCTGCTACGAGAGTAAATGAGGTGACAGGAGGGGACCCCTGTAGAATTCCGCGGGAATAATTAAAGCAGACATTTGTTTATTGTTCAAACAAAACGTATTCACAGGCTGTGTGCTGTGCGTGAGCTGGGGGGACAATGACAAACAGCATAGACCATACCTGCACAGGTGGGGTTCACAGCCCAGAGGAGGGGGGCCAGTGGGGATTTCAAGGTCATGGCATCAGCACTGCACCCCAAAGGATCACCTTGGCAACACCTAAAGCAAGGCAAGATTTTCAGGGAAAGTGGCCTCTGAAATTTGAAAGTTAATCTGTTAGTGTCTTTGGAAAGAGAGAAAGGGGGTGCAGACACCCGCAGGAGTGTCAGGGCCCTCGTGCAATTGAAGGATTTTGAGGGCTTCAGGAAGGAAGATCTGGAATAATGAGAGGGGAAAAAGAAGGGGAGCAAGGCCAGAACAGATGGGCATTTGGGAGCCATGGTGGAGAATCTGGTCTTCACAAGACTAGAAATACGAAGGGGATGAGGTTAATGCTTCTTTCCTGTTATTCAACATATACTTGACACTTGGGCAGGAAATTTGCATATTACACAGAGCTCTATTCTCTGCTCCATAATGAATAAATTATCAAGGGCGTTCTTGTGTTCCTCGTGAGCTTATACTGCTTAAACTTCTTGGTCTTTAGTATTCAAGTGAATTTTCCATTGTCTCTAGTAGGTCCGAAAAAGTACTGAACTGTGTTTTCTTGAAATTAACTCTTCTTTGAGGAGGTAAAACAGGCACCCACAGAATTCCTAGCGTTCGGTCTTCCCTTTCTGTTTTTTATGTAAAATCTTCAAATTACTTCAAGTTTCTGAAATGCTATTTTATGAACCTATACATTCATTAATGAGAGTTATGTACATAATTATTGTATAATATAATAAAATACATGTTTATATTAAAATTCCATTAAATACAGTTTTTTCTGGATTTTTAATAAAATCGTAGAACACCAATATTTTAAAGTCAATTTTGTTTTCCCACGGTGGAATTCACGTGAATCCCTCCAACTGTGGCAACATTGGAGCTTAACCACCGTACCCAGGAAGGTGATGTGGTATAGAGTTTATAGCGTGAGCATTGGCACTAGTTTGAATACTATCTTCACTGTGTGATGTTGGGTGAGATGCATACCCTCTCTGTTCTTCAGTGTCCTCAGGAAGAACAGTGGGAACTCATAGGTGATTGTAAAAATTGCATGAGATTATCATGTAAAGTCTTCCAAACAAAGCCTGGGAGAGAGTAAGGTTTAAAGTAGGTTGACTATTTGTTATTTTTGATTAATGATGATCTCTTTGCCAGGTTTATATAGTATTACTGTAGGATAGCATATTTTCATGAGCAAATTTTCTAGTGATTAAAGTTTGACACTTTGAGCAGCCAAACATACTCATGTTAGAATATTTGGGGATGAAATTCTTGTTAACTGTGAAATCTGTTATTAACATATCGAAATAATTGCAACTAGCTCTAGGAATCATTATAGTGACTATCCAATCTTGCATTAAGCTGCAACAAGCACGTACTCAGAGAGACAATTTGTCCTGACACTAAATGATCCTAAAATATTGGTTCTCTAGGATTATTTCCTAATAAAAATATTGTTGCTGATTTTGGACCCTCTCTTCTGACAGATTATCAGTTGGCAACCCATGTGGTTGTCAATTTACCTGCCTCTAAGAACCCCACAAAACTTATTTCTTTATTGTTAATATGTTGTCAATCAGAAAGCCAGAGAAATAAACCTGCTGTGTATTAAAAGAGTAAGGGGAAGTTCAAGGAAAATCTTTGCCAGGAGTCAGGAATATACACTTTGTGCTACAAATTTTATGGTTTCTACTTTCTCCTCCAAAATTCCTACCATCTTCTCTTGGAAGCGCTTGTTTTGAATATACTCAGAGAAATGTGGCTCCTCATTCACACTGAGAAAAGTAACACGTCATGTACTCAGGAAAAATGAAAATGAATCGGTCAGCCACTTACCCCATTTGAATCTAATTTGTACCTTAGGATGCAAAGACTTTTGCAACGTTTAAGACAAATTTAGAAGGTTCACTTCAATAACCGTATGAGCAATATGGCTTAAGTGCATTTATAAAAAGAACCAGCTTTGTCTAACTCGAAATCTAACTTTTCACATACACACATAAAAGCAATAACAAACATTTGTGGGATTAAGTTTTCCTTCCATTTGATCTTCCATTTGAACTTGATGACTCAAGTTGAATGATGAGTATCATTACCTCTGAGGGATCGGAAGCAGAATTAATGTACATATCCATTCCTGTCTCGAAGAAAAGGTCTGTGTTTCACTAAAAGCCCAGTTTTATGGCCCATTTGATAAGGCACAAGAAGGCCGCGCCTGTTGTGTGGGTGGTGACTCACTCAAGTGAGTCTCCTCAAAGGACCTGTCATCTCATGTGATGTAGGCTTGTGCCTATTTTAATAACAAAACCAGGTGGATAATGTGTTTTGAATAAGTCACAAATTCCTAGGGCTGGGTAATAGTAGTAACTGCAGATGTAATAAACTGGCAAGTTGGGTGTTTAAAGGTTTCCTTGAGAGGTCAGAATTTGATGTTAACTCCACTGATTTAAAAATGAGAAATCGCAAATGTTTCTCCTTTCAGAAACTGAACTCAGTTAAGAAATTCCAGAAGCAAGTTGGAGTTACACAGTACCATTTCAGCTGCTGGAGATTTCTTGTAACTAAGAAAATTCAATTCAAATAGTATTTTAGCCAAATAAGCCTTAAAAAAGGAGTACAAGGGCTTGAAGAGAACTATGCACAGAGAAAGCAGTGAAAAGATGGAGTGGAAAGACTAGATCAGAGGAGGTCTCCCTGGAGGCACGATGGATTAGGTTTCAGCACTATGAAGCTATCCAAAGCCACTAGAGCACGAGTTCAATCCCCGACTAGGGAGCTTCTCACATAGTGCAGCAGATCTCTCCTGCCTCACCTACTACTTCCCTCAGCAGTGTATTTCAGTAAATCTGCCTATTCTGCTCCCCACTCTGTCTCTGGTGAATCCTTTCACCACCACCACCCACACACGCATCTCTGACCTACACCCCAGTTCTTTTATGCATAAATAAATAAATCTTAAAAAAAAAAAAGACTAGATCAGAGCGCTGAGGAAAGTTTTAAAGGATTCAGCTGGATGTGAACGCCCAGCAAACAGGAGGCTCCCAGCCTAGGTGCCAGGCTGAGCTTAGAGGGTTCAACTACTCATTGTGTTTGATTATTCATTAACTTGTTCGCTGCCCTGCTATCATACATAAAGCTCTGTGCTGTGTTGAAGAAACAGACAAATAAGTTGTCTCTGCTCTGAAGGGATATACAGCTTACTAAGCTGATAAATTAGAAAAGAGGGAACAAATCGAGAGAACCATCAGTAGCCCACAGCCAAGCCAGTGAGACCAAGGACTGTGCAAGGAAAGTGAGGAAAAATTAGCAAGCATTTCTGATGAAGCTTTAATGCAAGGCAGGAACAAGCAACCAAAAACCTTTCACTTCTAGAAGAAAGAGGATAATTATATATATACATATAATGGGGGAAGGGTGTTTACTCGGCATTTACTTTACCCCAGTCACTAAGTTACCAATATAAACTCATTAAAGCTTCACAACCACTCTAGGAGGCAGGTACTGCTACTTTCCCGCAGGCAACCTGGCCACCATGTCCACAAAGATCTCTACCCTGAAAGAAGATTGCCCTCCACCTTTGGGTCCCAGCACCCCCACTCCTGGTGCCGTAACTGCTGTGTGAAAGCTTCAATTTCTGGGACCCAGGCACACATGCTGACTTAGAGGAGGAGCATCCCTCAAAGGCTCCATTTTCTGTTTGAGTGGGAGCCAGTCTCTGCCCTTGCTGATCCAAAGCTAGTAAGTAAAATCAAAAGAGTAACTGGCAAAAATAGGGTAAGATTCCAAGAGCTCATGGATTCATCAGTTCTCTCAGCTGCAATGTTTAGAGCAGCTCACCTAGGCTTGTGCATCCAACTAATAGATATTCTTTTGGTGACTCCTTGGTCACCAAATGTTGTCACAATAGGACAAACTATAGCAGAAAACTAACAGACAGGAACGTTTGATGATAACCAGGCAACTGAGTTAATTACAGCGGGTCATCCTCACTACGAAGACAAGTTGGGGATGGAGTGATGGGGAGGTGGCCAATAAGAAGGAAATTCAGCTCTTCTTGAGAAGGTAGCATTTGAATGAGGACCTGAAGATTAAGAAGGACCCAGTTGTTTGGTAGAGTGGGGAGGGAAGGGCATCTTCTACAGAGGGAACATCAGGTGCAAAGGTCCAAATGTGGGGAAGACCCTGGCAGTCTCGCTGAAAAGGAAGAAGCAGCTCACACAGGGCATGGGGGAGAAAGGAAAGGGCTCCTGATGAAGGACAAAGTTTGGAAATTATTCTACAGAAATGAGAAACCAGGCAAGAGTTCAAGCAGAGGACATTTATGATTGGAACAGATCACTACAGGTTCTAGGTGGAAGATGGATTGGTTAGGGCAAATGTAGAAGCAGAGAGGATATTAAAAAGCATAGAGCTCATGAGAAAGGAAGCTGCCCAGAAAGAGGGCAGAAAAGCAGAGAGGAGGAGTTGGTAAGTTGATAGTCGCCACTGATAAAGAGATGACTTGGTAATGCATCTTATTTGGGGGGTAAGGGAAAAGGAAGACACAGCGATAATGCCTAGAATGTTGTTTTGAGCAAGACGTTGTAAAATGGCACCATGTGTCAAGATGGAGAAATGGAAAGATGAGGAACTGGGAGAAATAGTCAACATCAAAAACTTTAACAACAAATAAACAAGGTATTTCACCTGATGGAAAACTGACTTTGCTATCAGGGCTTACACAAAGTTTAAGATGAAGATAATTATAGTCATCAATAAATATAGTACAGTAAATTAGGTATTGAATGAGATGATAACAAAAAATATCTCTTTCAATTACAAAACCACCTATGTAGCCAGAAGTCAGGTATAGTGAAAGATTCATATCAGGTGTTCAGTAAATCTTTGTTGAAATAAACCCAGGTGTTCGGAGGAGGAAAGAACTTGGGCCAGAAATAATAATAAGCTGCTTTCTAGACTCTACCACTTACCAATGGAGTACTTTGGGGGATGTTAGAGTCTTTGAATTTTGATACCCTTTTATGTGCAATGAGGACAGTAACAGACAATCACAATGGTTCAATAAAATATTACGTAAAACTAGCTGCCCATAAGAGGTCCTCAGGCCCCCGTTTCCCTTCCTACATTTCAGCTGTACTGTTTGCTCCGAGTTGAACTCTGTAAGCATTTTTGCACAATCTCAGCATCTGCTTAAATTAAATTTTGTCTTAGCATCTTCAGCAGCAATGTGCATAGAGAAGGGATTCAATTCCTCTTTGCTGATTAACGCATTCCTTTAATTAAATATAAACCCTCAGAAAAAACACATAAGGAACACAATGTACCTTGGTCTACAGAATTCTGTCTCCTGTCTTTGTGCTGAAGATCCCCTTTCTGCCCTCTTTTTATTGACAGGCTGCCAAAGAAAGAGAATTTGCCTTTCAATCTATTGTGAGCAAAGTGAAATGATTCTCTTCCAGCATAACAAAACCTATAGGCAGCTGTAAAATATAATTTCCTTCCAGCTTCTTGACAGACTTGATATAAATTTCAGTGCACAGGGTAAAGAAAAGATAAATTTCATCATGTATGTCAGACAATCGTGTACACGTTCAGAGTTCCCCCCCTTTTAAGAGAGAGGGAGAAAAGACTATGCTTTTAAACAATCAAAGGTTAAAGTTAGCTCCGTCACTCATGTGGTTTCATTCTCTTATGCATATTGAAATAGCTCAGGATGATTTATAACTTGGGTTCATACAGTCAGATTTCCAGTAAAAGAGTCCCTTTTTTGAAGGTTAAATATTTATGCTCCTATTTTTCTACTTGATACAGACAAGAGTAAACCCAAGTTAGTCAAGGAGCCGGGGAGACAGGCAGGAAGAAAAAGGGCAGCTGGCCCAACATCTGAGCATCTTCTGTTTTCCTGTATTCTTAGTTCCTGGAGAAACAAGAGAATAGATGAATGAATGAATGAATGAACAAATGAATGAAATAGCCTACCTGGCTTGTCCCAGGAAGCAGAAGTAAATCTCTTTTATATATATATATATTTTTATTGTTATTTATGTCTTTTACATTTTGTATTCCCCTTGGGTAGCCCACCACCAATTCACCCGTGATCCATCTTCATGGTCCCTTGTGTTCTTTTCTATTCCATTTTGTGCCCTTTTCCTTCCCTCCCTCCGCC